>CM059187.1:29008546-29192278 GCA_030323885.1 Branchipolynoe longqiensis | reverse complement strand
ATATAGTATACATTCTCGAGACACACACACAGAGACACAGATACACACACAGAGACACACACACACAGAATGGGACGGTCCAAACATGGCTCAGTTTAGCTTGCTTCGAGGGATGTTAGGACCGTCCCAAATATGAAGACTGCTTCCTAACAGGTCCGCCGCATAAACCTACATGTTTGCACCGTCCCATTCTTCATATTTCTCATGAATACCATAATTATCAGTCGCCTCCTCCAGCCTTATATCAATGGACAAATGCGACTGATGCTTTTCTGTTCGCACCACCTTGTCCCGGCTGTCCGTAATTATCAGTCGCCTCCTCCAGCCTTATATCAATGGACAAATGCGACTGATAATTTTCTATTCGCACCACCTTGAAGACTGCTTCCTAACAGGTCCGCCGCATAAACCTATATGTTTGCACCGTCCCATTCTTCATATTTCTCATGAATACCATAATTATCAGTCGCCTCCTCCAGCCTTATATCAATGGACAAATGCGACTGATGCTTTTCTGTTCGCACCACCTTGTCCCGGCTGTCCGTAATTATCAGTCGCCTCCTCCAGCCTTATATCAATGGACAAATGCGACTGATAATTTTCTATTCGCACCACCTTGAAGACTGCTTCCTAACAGGTCCGCCGCATGAACCTATATGTTTGCACCGTCCTATTCTTCATATTTCTCATGAATACCATAATTATCAGTCGCCTCCTCCAGCCTTATATCAATGGACAAATGCGACTGATGCTTTTCTGTTCGCACCACCCTGTCCCGGCTGTCCGTAATTATCAGTCGCCTCCTCCAGCCTTATATCAATGGACAAATGCGACTGATGCTTTTCTATTCGCAGCACCTTTACGCATTACGCATTACGCACCGATCGCTACATGGAGCGATCGGGATAATGGATTTTATTCGGATTCGGATTCGCATTACGCATTACGTGTATATGGAATGCAGCTCATAGGTTTCAAGGCGTTTCGATTTTTTGTCGCATTCGCATTCGCATTCGCATTACGCATTACGCGTATATGGAATGCAGCCTTTACGCGTATATGGAATGCGCCCTTTAGGCCTTATGGGGTGGCGTGTACCAATGTGAACTCTCTGTGGCGCCCATTATTGCAGGCCGAGATTGGTTTCGCTGCTGTAGGCGGGTGTAACTCAGTGTACAGATGCTCTCGTTAATACTCAGCCTGCGAACAGGCACCTCCGCCATGTCATCGTTTATTTCCACGTAAATATCCAACACGCACACCACATTAAATTCCGAGGCCTTTTATAGATAGATAAGGACAGGGGATAGATTCCGCAAAATTAAATTCCTACTTTTGGTAGACTCCGCAAGTGGATGTAGTAAAACATTATTTGAGTGTATTGCAAATTACAACAGACCCATAGCTTTAAAAAGAAATTGCGAGTTTTGATGCATGGCTATATTGTATTTTTCGTGAATAATATCAAGGATTTATCCGCGGAACTTCTCCCTCTCCTTGGATACTTAAAGTTGCATAGTCCGATGGGTTTTGAGTTTCTGTCATTTTCTGAGATAAACATATTAGGTTGTTCATTATAATCTATCTTACTTTAGTTGGAAGTAACTTTGATTTAAAATCACAAACTTTTGAGATATTTGAAGTGGAAACATACTAAATTAATTTCGGCAAGCTTGCCAAAACTCTATCACCATAGGCTTCTGCATTAACAGGTTCCAGTAATTGACTCAGTGTTCCCTTCTATGTGCTGGTAAATGTTTAATAAGTGCATAAGTAGATCTATATGTAGAATCAAATCTAGATAATTGTCTTGGTTTTGAAAATTTGATGTTTTCATCGGACTATGCAGCTTTAACTTCGGGCATTCGGAAGATGAAGTAAAACAAAATCCCGGAAAGCCCCAATCACTACACCGAAATCGCAATGTTTTGACGGAACAGGTCAGCGGACTGTTAGTAATAGTAGTGTGGGCCCGTGGGCACGGGGGTAGTTTAGCGTCTTTTGCCGTCAGGCGGAGGGCCCCGTGAGTTGGCCACTTTTGATCCTATCGGGCTGGATCCTTAGAAGTGGGGGCATCGCCATACGTCACCGTCCCCAGCCGTCACGGACGACCAATCACCAAGGCTACAATTTGTCCCGTATACTCACAACCCCGGCCATTAACAACACACACTTTTGGATCACGAGGTGTATTTCATCCAAATGGCCAACCGATGTTCGTATATTAACTTTGAGGAAGTAAATGAAAAGGAAAAAGAAGTTGAGAACCATTGGGAGTACTTGTTGTAGTAGTTTAAAAATTGATATATTAGAATACTATGTGTGTGTGTATTCTACCACTGGTTATGCCCACCACTAGTACTATCAACATAGATAAATGCGTTCACACTGCACGACCAATAATCGGATCGCAACACGGCACAATTCTGTCTTGGTCAAACTAATCCGACTGGATAGGGCCCAGTCGGTAGGGTGCCTGATTCTCATGCGAGAGGTTGTGGACTCAATACCCGGCCGAGTCAAACCTGAAAGTTTGTTTTATTTAACAACGCCTCTCGAGCACATTGATTTTTATCATCAACTATTGGACGTCAAACATATGGTCATTCTGACATATTTCTTTGGAGGAAACCCACTATCGCCATATAGGCTACTCTTTCCGATAAGCAGCAAGGGATCTTTTATATGCTCTTTCCCACAGACAGGACAGCACATACCACATCCTTTGATGAACCAGTTGCGGACCACTGGTTGGAACGGAAAATAGCCCAAACTGCAAATGTGTCCACTGAGCAGAATCAATCGGAGGACCCACACCTTCACAGGGGGACACTCTACCGCCTGAGCTATGTCCAGCTCCTCCAGAGTCAAACCTGATAACGGATTGATACTTGTAGCTAGCATAATAACGATATATTGTGTTATAATATACTGTGACCACACTGTCTATTTTGTCACACGGTTAGCACGTGTTCGATGAGAGTGTACTGAGAGACGTACACCCACATACTGAAATGGCACCATGTAGAATCAGATTAATCTGCAATATTTTCACACATGACAAGTTCATAACAGTAGCCCACAATGTAAATTTGCCAACCACCAACGTCCAACCATGTAATTTCAGTTCAATAACACTTACCTCTTCTCGCCTCCAACTAGCTGTTGCTCTACTGCTGAATTGCTAACGGAGGCTACTTCCGGTGTCATGGTATACAACCCCTGCCTGATCGCAGCCCCTGTCGTGGCTTCTGCGCATGCGCAGAGGTTGTAAACAAGCCCAGCTCGGCTGCAGAACGACTACACACTGCCAGTGTCTATTAAAGATTAATAGAAATGCACAACCCTAACCATATAAATTTAATATAATCTGTTCGTTGGATATGTTTTCTATATATGTTCCAGGGGGTTTGTTTCTAGGTGGTGTATAGTTTCATAGATATTTCACTTTTTCTGTATGAAGATTGCACTGACACTCAGAATATCCCAACTTTCACTATTTAGTCTATTATCTCTGTTTTTAATACTTTCAGCATAAATTGCTCTTAGGTTACATTAAATACTTCAGATCTTCCTCTTCAATCGCGCATTAAGATATTTTTAATCGATCCACTGAAAGTTTTTAAATTTATTTTACAAAAATAAATGCTTAGTCAACTGTCTTCACGGCAGGGGCTGCGATCAGGCAGGGGTTTTATACCATGACACCGGTCCTCCCCCTACCCCTGGATAATTGACTTTCGGCATTCAGAAGATGAAGTAAGAACCAAATAACAGTAATGTACTTACCTAGAAAAAAATGGTAGAACCTCAAAACCATCGACTTATGAAACTTTAAGCAATCGGCCTAAGTTCCATGAGCATGCAAGGACTGGTTAGTATTGGCAGGTACTTGTATTGGCTTCTGTTGAACCCTTTTCTAAATTTACTCCGCACCCTCCCCCCCCCCCGCCCCGCCACACCCCCTACCCGATTCAACTGTTCCAGTACCGCCACCTCTTCACACCCAGCGTCTCGTCGCCCCAGTCACACCAGGAGTGTGACTATGCGACCTCATAACGCCCAGGGCCGTCATCGTTTTTGTCACCGAAAGTGCTTCATGAGTGTCATCTAAGGACTTAAGTAAGTCAATGATTCAGCAGGGGGCTGTTATCCTATGTGTTAGCCAATCTCTCTACACCCCCCCCCCCCTGCCACCTCCACCCCCTACGTGACCCGGCCCACACCCAGCGACCCCTTCGAACCGTGCCGATGTGAATGGGTGCCGAGGCACTTGTTTGATTAGAACATTGACTTTTATTCTCCCCACAAATAAAAACAATTTAAAAATCTTTCCATCTGCTGCCGGGGGCAGGCGCGGTTGGATACCTGTTATCCTGACTGCACTCTACTGCCCCCCCCGCCCCCCGCCTCCAAAAGGGCCATAAGAAAACATACACAAGTACTGGCTTTAAATAAAAGCTAATTCAAAACAATGACTTAAAAAATAATATAGTGTAATAATATGGGTTTAAATTCTAGAAATATGACGATTCAGTGCTGTCAATGTGTTAGCAAAACGCTTTAGCACCGGCCCTAGACAAACGCCAGCCGCTGAAATGTTTGCGGCCCAAACACAAACTCCTGCCGAAGTGGCGGCCCAGACGCCCATCGCAGAGCCCTCAAGGGCCCGCCTATAATATCAGTGGCAACAATGGCCGGACACCAGCGCAGCCTTTGTTTTCTTTTGTTGCTTTGTGTAAGAAGTCAAATGGCAATAAGCACAAGTTGTTTGCGCTGACACAATGAAAGGGGTCGGGGGGAGAAGCAATTTGCGTAATGTTTGAGGGCAGTTTCTGTCTCCTAGCGGCAAGTTATGGTACATGTGAAACTAGAAGGGGTGGAACCAAGCTCCGGAGAAGATGGCCGCCGACAAGTACGGTCTGTTTTATTAGAGATTCACCGCGCATTTCGGTTTAAGATTGAATTATGTGAACGAGTCCCATGAAACACGCCTACACACGATATGATTTTGCGAAAATTATGAATTAACTTTTATTTGTACCTGATACCCCCACCCCCAAAGGAGTTGTTGGTAAAATATGATTATCATTATGTTTTGGTAATTTACATCAAGGGAACACAGCCATGTTTGCGGTGAGATGTGGATCAATAAGTGTCTGGGGTAATCCGTATGACACACAGCTCCGTGTTTGACAATCCGCATACACTGCAGCCTTTTCACTCACTCCACCACGCTGCACCTGAGTGGACAAACAAGCAAGACCTACAGTTAGTGGGAACACCCACATCATCTACACTCAATGGGAACACCCACATCATCTACACTCAGTGGGAACACCCACATCATCTACACTCAGTGGAACACACACAACACCTACACTCAGTGGGAACACCCACAACACCCACACTCAGTGGGAACACCCACAACACCCACACTCAGTGGGAACACCCACACCATCTACACTCAGTGGAACACAGACAACACCCACACTCAGTGGAACACCCACACTCAGAGGGAACACCCACACCATCTACACTCAGTGGGAACACCCACATCATCTACACTCAGTTGGAACACCCACAGCCCGTACACTCACTGGGAACACCTACATCACCCACACTCAATGGGAATGCCCATGACACCAGTAGTCAGTGGGAACACCCACAATGCTCATGCTCCATCACAATCTCAACACTCATTGCACACACACATAACACTAATGGGGCTGTCACATTATGACGCATCGCGCAAACGTACGCCAACATATGTGATTTTTGTCTGCTATGTTGGGATACATCATAATGTGTTACGCATTCGGTACGCATACGTCGATGCTCATTAGGGGGTCGTGAAAGTTTTGTGCATGCACAAAACTTTCGACGTACGACAACACATGGGTGTTATGTCGGCCATACATTATGTATACGTTAGGCGTACGTCGATGTACATTAGACGTACGTTGTTCACTATGTTGACCTATGTTAAAGGCATTGGAAAAGTACAGTCGCATACTGACAACGTATGGATAACGTAGGTTTTAACGTATGTCTAATGTACGTTTTGTGTTTATCCACCGTGTCTTGACGTATGTAACGACGTATCAGGCGTATTTCTGGCAATCGAATAACGTATATAAGGTTCACCAACATTCTGCGAACGTACCGTGAGCGTAATTCGAGTGGTTTTCGCCGCGAGGCACGTTAGCCATACGTTGGTCATATGTTGGCCATACGCTATGTATATGGTATGCAGACGTCTAACTTTGCCTCCCACGCCAAAAGGTTTGACGCATCTCGATGTAAAAAAGTGATTTTACGTGTTGGTCATGCGCTTGCGAGATACGTTTTAATGTGACAGGGCACCCCTCCCTGCGGCCCGTAACACAAAACACCCATTGCACTTCACCCTATAAAACAGTCACTGTTCACACACAAACACATCACACCTCTACGGCATAAAACGCTCAATGCGAGCAACTGTAGAGGTTGGTTGGTTGTTGGAGTTTTACCTCCTGGCAACATCTAAGTGTCATATCAGGACGGGGGACTGACTTGTGACAGTAAGCACTCATGGCGACTTTACAGTGCTGCCCCACTGGGAGACCGGGCTACCAGCACCATAACCTGATATCCCAGTCAGTCACATTATCCTGACACTGAGCCAACGAGGCCCTGTAATGATCATGGAATGGGACACAACAGAACATTTTGATATCTTCTACGAATAAACGATTTGTGTAAATGAACAATGCAGACATTCTTTCCATAGCCATTCATTTGGAAGGAAGGGAAGATATTCATCTGTATGCATGTGGGTGGGTGTTTGTTTGTCTGTTGCTTTCTCTTTTTCTTGCTCTTTCTCTTTCTCTCGCTCATTCATCCACTACCCAGCCACCCGCCTTTCTATTTGTGTCTCTCTTGCTCTCTCTTGCTTTCTATCTTGCTATATCTCTCTTGCTTTCTTTCTTGCTATATCTCTCTTGCTTTCTGTCTCCCTCTCTCCTCTCTCCCTTTTTAATTTTTTTTTATTGAGGCTGTATTTATACTGTCCATAGCATATAAGCCCGGGTACCCAGGCTTGTTTTCAATGCTTCTCTCTCTCTTGCTTTCTCTCTTCCTCTCGCCCCCCCCCCCCTGCCCCCTCTCCCCGTGTTTTCTCCCTCGGTGTAGGAGACCACCCAGCAACATCCCATGATGTGTCCACAAAACTGTTCAGTTCCTCACGTCAGACACAACTTCTGTATAACGATAATTAAGCTCCATTTGCACCCATGTGTCAAATTAAAGCCAGATTTACACCAGACGATATTTTCACCGTGACATGGTGAATCCCCTTTACAGATTATTGGTAGGTGTATGAGGTTTCCACAACCAGATTCCATAGAGAATTTGTAGCATTTTAAGTTAGTTATGGAATCAAAATAAACCTTTTCCCACAGAGTTAGCTCAGAACATTAGTTCTTCCACTGATTTCAGAGGACGGGCTGGTGGTGGAAATAGAATATTTTGTTACAAACAAGTTATGACCATTTGGTATCTATTTACAACTCTGATTTATTGGGAGGGAAAACAAACCCCCAAACAAACTAATTTGGGGATGATCGATGCACGGTCAACACAATATTATTGCATATTACATTCAATATAAACAAAACGGGATGGCCGAATGAGTTAGAGCGTCCGTCTCCCGTGTTGGTAGATCGTGGGTTCGAATCCTCGTTGAATCAAACCAATGACTTAAAAATTGATACTTGTCACTTCCTAGCCAGGCCCTCGGCATTATTAGGATAGGGCAACGAACAGTGAAATGACGAAGACCAATCGTCCTCGATTGAAATTTCCCCTGCTTAAAAAAACTAATGTACAACAATAACAAAATATGACTATCAGTTCAAAATTAAGATTTTTTAACAATAACAGTTCATACTTTGTCCTTTCCCCATCTCTAACAAAAATAGTGATGTGTGAATGCACAAGTTGCAGAGCATATAGCAGATCAGTTTGATGTAAATCACGTTGTAACATTCATTATATGAACAAAATAAACAAGGGAAAATGCACGGTCCTTGCAATAGGAACACAACTGATCACATTCCGGTTAACATGAGCGTAGTCGGGATTATGAAGCCAACTTTACACATGGTGACACAACACCTGCCCAATCTATGTGTGCAGTGCATATGTCTGTTGTGTGAGTGCATTTAGAGCCGTATGTGAACTAATTCCGGATGTCCAGTCCGAGATGGCGACATTTACCATCTTTGCACAGAGTCGCCCAGCAAACCAGAACTATCAGCGTTATGATCCAATTACAACCAGTTAGTTAGCGCCAACAGGTGGATCAATAATCGCACCAAATCGGCCCAGGTAACGCTCAGCATTCCGGAAGTATGATCTATAACACATATTTAAGATGGACGCGTTCGCCGCTGTGTTGTTATTGTAAAACAAAAGACAAACACGAATGTCAGCGGTAAACTTCTAGCAACACTGACCCTTGCATACGAGTCTACACGTGGATCCGAGGGGTAGGGGGTATCAGACCTTGAGGTGTTTTTATGTTTGTGGAGACTTACGGTAGCTACTCCTGCTGGTGAAAGGATAAGGTGAACACGTTACGGGTCGGGTGACTACAGCCCACACACTCTCAGGGGCTCGGACCGCCCCCACCACCTGCACGTGATCCACGATATACACAGCTCAGCCCCTCCCCTCCTCCCTCAAACAGGTTACTCGGTGCATTGCTAATCCTATTTATTCTAGACCGTAACTAAAAAGTAAAAAGTATGGCTTTACGGGGTCGTGCGAAGTGTCACTAGAACTTAAAAGAAACAGTCACGTCAGGAAGGAAAGAGAGCGACTGCATTTCACCGAATAAGACGCTGGATTAGGTTGGTTGGGAATTTTCCGTCCTGACAGGACGTAAGGTCACGTCAGGATGAGTACTGACTTGTAGCAGTGTGCACTCATGGCTACTTCATAGTGCTGCCCCAATGGGAGACCAGGCTGCCAACACCATGACCCAATATCCCACTCAGTCACATTATCCTGACACTGAGCTAACCAGTCCTTTCCCTATCCTAATAATACCAAGCGCCTGGCTAGGAACCGACAAGTATACATTTTTAAGTCATTGGTTTGACTAGACCAGGGTTCGAATCCTACGATCTACCAAAACGGGGTACGAACGCTCAACTCAATCGGCCATGCCGTCTGGTCCCCACTGGAGTGACTTCTTCCTGGAGGCAGGCTCGGGATATCAATTGTTGGATGGAACAAACACCTCCCAATAAGCAGACTTCATTCCATAGCGCCGCCAGAAAGTGTGCCAGTCTTTCATCGTCATTCAATGTTGGACGTGCTTGAATCGTATTCATTGACAAAAGTAGGATTGTGTAATACTTAGAGGTTTTTTTTATGGGTAAGGCAGAACATATTCATGAACAATGAGCTATCAATTACAAGGTCCTATATGGTAAAATAAAAGAGGGTGGGTTATATATTAATTTATATATACCATAGTATTAAATAAGTAGTAATACCGACCATTTAAAAAAAAAGGCACATAAGTTGATTAAAGTTGTAGTCCGATGGTTTTCAATTTCTGTATTTTTTATGAGGTAAAAATATATTAGATTGATCACTAGTAACTACTTTACATTAGTTCAAAGTTACTTTCATTTTAAATGGTAAACCTTTTAGATATTTCGAGTGCAAACATGGAAAATTAGTTTTAGCAAGCTTGCCAAAGCTCTGACACCATAGACTTGTGCAGTAACAGATTCTGTTAAATTGACTCAGTATTCCCTTCTACGCAGAAACAAATGCTTAATAAGTGCATCAGTATCTAAGTTAGATATGTCAAATCAAATCTAGATAATTGGTTTGGTTTTGAAAATTTGATATTTCATTGGACGATGCAGCTTTAAAGGCCCTGTCACACTACGACATAACGACGTCAGCGTAGGCACAACGTGAAAATAATTATATTACGTCGAAGTTGTCGGCATAGTATGCAAATTGTGGCACAAGTTGGACGTCGATGCGGCGTAGTTGACGTGAGTCGGACGTGACAGTAACGTTGGCCTAGCGTCATGCCAACCAACAATCAACCAACAACCAACCAACCAACCAACAACCAATCCACAACCAACCAACAACCAACCAGCAATCAACCAAACAACAACCAACCAAACAACAATCAACCAACCAACAACAACCACCAACCAACCAATCAACAACCAACCAACAACCAATCCACAACCAACAACCAATCCACAACCAACAACCAATCCACAACCAACAACCAATCCACAACCAACCAAACAACAACCAAACAACAACCAAACAACAACCAAACAACAACCAAACAACAACCAAACAACAACCAAACAACAACAACCAATCAACAACAACCAATCAACAACAACCAACCAACCACCAACCAACCCACAACCAATCCACAACCAACCACCAACCAACCAAACAACAACCAACCAACCATCCAACAACCAACCCACAACCAACCAACAACCAACCAACCAACAACCAACCAACAACCAATCCACAACCAACCAACAATCAACCAACAACCAAACAACGCACTGTTGATCTAACGTAGCCAACACATCCCTCCCGCACGTCTAACGCCGGTGTAACGTGAGTGTGATGTCACCCGAATGTCAGAGCATCACGTCGAGCTACATAAAAAGTTTTGGACATGTTGAAAACCTTGACGGGTGCCGACGTAACGTGACGTAACATGACGTAGCTCGACGTCAGTCTAACGTCATCATAACGTAACCCAACGTACCTCAACGTAATGACGAAAAGTGACCTTCGCCAGGTTTACTTTGGCTCTTATGTCGTAGTGTGACAGCCCTATTAGCAGGAGAATTTTCTATGGCGGACAATTAGTCTTCCTCATTCTACTGCTCCTTGGTCTATTCTACTGATGCCGAAAGCCAGATAGCGACAAGTATCAATTTTAAGTCATTGGTTTGACTCGACCAGGGTTCAAACCCGGGTGTTCGAATCACATGCCCTACCAAAATGGGAGGCGGGCACTGAACTCATCCAGCCACCTTGTCTTGTAAGAGCAACAATATAAAATCCGGGTGTACATACAGTCATTATAAGGAAGCAGTGACAAGATACTATGTAGATTGTATAATTTAAACAGGCACTTGTACTTAATTTAAATTCGCTAGTGCATCTTAACAGTCAGTTCATGTCTCACTCCATATGTGCACAGCTTGGTTTTTATGATTCTGGGTGCAGGAAAAGAGAGAGGGTGGGGGGTTGTAATGAGATTAAGTGGTCCGTACGTGAGGTTTTCACATATAGTCAGTGCTTAATGCACTTTTGTGGTTACGCTTGGGAGAAGGGTGATATGATGTTATTGAGCAGCGGTTAGCTCGCTTAGCTCCCGGGAAGGACAGAAAGCAAGAAAGCAAGAGAGAAAGCAAGAGAGAAAGCAAGAAAGAAAGCAGGAAAGCAAGAAGGTAAGAAAGCAAGAAGGCAAGAACGCAAGAAGGCAAGAAAGCAAGAAAGCAAGAAGGCAAGAAAGAAAGAAGGCAAGAAAGAAAGGAAGAAAGCAAGAACCCAAGAAGACAAGAAAGAAAGCAAGAAAGAAAGCAAGAAAAGGTGAAAGAAACTATACAGCAGGCGTAGGGTCAGTCGGTTCTTGGTCACTACATCATGTAAGTCTTTTAACAACATATCTAATAGGGATCCACTGGTGTACGCAGCCTGCACTTTTGAGCTCAAATCCAGGGGGATGTGGCTCTGACGAACAAATATATTCACTCCCCAACCCACCCAATTGGGTATTATTAACCATTCTAAGCATAAGATTAAAATAGTCGATAATCATTCACTGAGATTTATGGATCATGCTGATTAAACTCGCTTCACCAAGTCTTATTAGGAGGTGTTTTTTAAACAAATCTAGTGCAGTTGGTAATTCAATAGGTTAATGGTGACGAGTAATGAGTGCAAAATGGGTGCTGTGTCTGGATTAGGAACGTGTGTACCCACTGGCGACTAACTAATGTTGTTTGTGTGCGTGCGTGGGTTTTTTGTTGCGGGGGTAAACTTTTTTTTTGTAGAAACATAAAAGCAATCTCTTCTTTTAATAAAAAAACACAAACCGAGTAGAATATATAGAACCTGTTGTGTAATTGGGAAAGTGTGGAGTAATAGGCAACTCCTGGGAACTCCTGGGAACAAAAGGCGTGGACATGTATGAACTGTGATATATAGATAGTATAGTTATACAAATCTTACCTGGGTACAGATGATGGATAACTGTTGCTTTCCCGAGGTACAAGCCTCGGATAGTTGTGGGCTAGGGAGAAGGAAGCACACATCCGGGTCCAGCAATCTTTACATACTTATTTGTATAAAAAGTTATTTCAAAATTCTATGGATACTATTATTATGTTTTCATTTCAACACAAGCGAACATTATAGTCATGTGGGCGGGCTCTAGCCCATGACTATCCGAGGCTTGTACCCTGGGAAAACAAGTTATCCATCATCTGTACCCAGGTAAGATTTGTATAACTATACTATTTTACCTCGGTTCTAAGCCTATGGCTACTTGTAGCCCAGGGAGACTTTTATGTAATCTCATTTTTTATCCTTTACTATTCTTTAACATACAATGTCTTAGTAGAAAAATATAATTTTGTGTTTCTCACCCATCTTTATAGTTGGTGAGTAAGCGAGTCGCCAGGCCGCTTGACTTTTCTAGTCATTTGTTGTAATGTTTTGCAAATGATCTAGCTGTCTTCCAGCCAGCATGCGCCAGGATTCTTTTTACTGAGCCCCGCCATTGAGTGGGATGCATAGCGTCCAGTGTTGACGCCCACCTCCTTAAGCACCTTAATGGTCCATCTGGCGAGTGTTAATAAAGCTTATCAAAAGCTGTCTGGAATTCCTTATTCCACATGTGTTGGATATATACGTCCTAATGGCTGACACTAAACAAATCTGTCTATCATCAGGAAAACTATTTACATGTACCGTGGAGAGTGGGTCCCCTGTACAGTTTGACTTTAGTAATTGGTCCAAAAGAAACATTGCCTCCTTGGTGTCTGTCTCTAGTCCATTTAGAGACAATGCCACAATTGTTTGGCCTCTATGGCCTATAACTAGCAGTAATAGGACTGCTAATTTAAATCCTAGTTCTTTGATTGATAAATGCTTATTACTAGGCCATGACTTGAAAAGCTTAAAAACTACAGACACATCCCAAAACCTATTATATTTGGGTTTTGGTGGGTTTCTCTCATAGACTGACCTAAGAAAGCGATGCACTACCTGGTGCTTTCCAACTGTTTGTCCATCTATCCGCGCTAAAATGATTGAAAGTGCACATCGTGCTGCATTAATTGCACCAAATCCTAATCCTTCGTCTGCTAACATTCTTAGAAAATGCACAATCTGAGCTATTGTAGGCTTTAATGGCTCAACCCCCTTAATTAAACAATAAAGACCCCATTTCTTTAAGTAACTTGTATATAATTTAAATGTGCCTTTCCCCCAGGCGTTTGAAATGAGCCTTTCTTGTGTAATTTTGTCGAGCCCAAATTGTTTCAAATGTTTGTTTAGAAAAGGAATGGCAAAAGGGGTGTCATTGACACGTCTCCGTGGGTTGTTAGCGGTCCTTGATGTTGTAGATTTCTCTTGCCTCATGGAAACCTGAGTGTGTCTTTCGCTCCCAATGCCACTGCCGCTAGCCATTGTTGTGTGTCCCACTCTGGTACTATTAGTACTGCGCGTGAGCGATCCATCCTGATCTTCCTGTCCACTCTGCTGATGATGCTGAATGGTGGGAATATGTAATAAAATTTGTTATTCCAAATTAGAGAAAATGCATCCACTCACCAGGCCTCTGGCTCCGGATGCCAAGATACATATTTTTGTAACTTTTTATTGTTTCGTGATGCGAACAAGTCAATTTCAGGCTTTCCCCATTTGTGGCAAATATAATAAAAAATACTGGGACTTAACGACCATTCCAGATGATCATGGAAATGTCAACTTTTCCTGTCAGCCAAAGTATTCTGACTGCCTGGGATATGTGCTACTGTTAGCCATATTTCATGTTCCTGTGCCCAGTCCCAAATTAGTTCGGCTAATCGGTTACATGGTTTGGAACGCATCCCTCCCATGTTACGAATGTAAGCCATGGCTGTTGTATTATCTGTTAATACCCATACATGATTTTTAGGTATGCAAACTAGGCTCCGTCATCCCAAATAAATCGCTCTGAGTTCTAGTACATTAATGTGATTAGAGATTTCATCTTCCAGCCACAGTCCACCGGTTGCCTGTTGATCCCTATGAGCACCCCATCCTTCTAATGATGCATCAGTCATCACTACAGTATTGGGTTCCCCCATTCTAATGGGATTAGGTGAATTATCAATGTGTGACAACCACCACATAATGTCTTGTAAGCCTTCTGGTGAAATTGTCATAGGGGGTTCAAAATTTCCTTTAGTGCGAGCCAACACTAAGTTCCTATCTATTTCTAGTGATTTTATATGGGCTTTACCATATAGAATAGCGGGGGCATAGGCTATCATAATTCCTATCAGTACTGCGACCTGTGTTATCTTTGGCCTACTTAATTGTATTAATTGATTAGCCGTTGTTGTAAACTTATCCAGTTTTTGCTGTGTTAATAAAATGGTCATGTCTGTGGTGTTAATGAAAAACCCAAACACTTAAAATTCTTTGTAGGTGTCAATACTGATTGCGTTTGATGTATGTAGAAACCTAAACTTATGTATCACATAGCTGGTCTACTGCTGTCTGACATTCCTGTTGCATTTGTGTAAAAATGAAAGAATCATAAATATACGGAAACATAATGTCTCCTTTTCTAGCCATGTGGAAGAAAGCGTGTTTGAGCAACTGTGTGAACAAACGCAGGGCACACGCTAAATCATTTGGCATACATGTGAACTCATAAAGCTGTTCATTCCAACAAAACCTGAGAAATTTCCGATCAGGTTTATAAATCGGTATTGTATAGATTGCATCCCTGAGATCCACACTAGCCAGCCAGGAGTCCTGCGTTACCAAGTCGCTAGCCATTTCCAGAGAAAACATTTTGAAATGTTGATAGTTGACTAATTTGTTTAACTTTGTTAAGTCCAAAATCATTCTAATCCCCCCATTTGGTTTGGGTCTGAAAAAAATATTCGAAATAAATTCGCCAGCCACATGAAGGACTGGCTCAATAATGCCTTTTCACCAAATTTAAGGACTTGCTCATTCAAAGCCTCCCTTTCGGCCAAATCAAAACGGTAGGGAAAAGGTATACCATGTTGTATTGGCTGTTCTATTAATGGGATCCTAACTCCTTCAACTAGGCTAAGGATTATTCGTAATATTCATCCATTCCTTTAGGCAATTATTAATATTACCAGCCTTAAAATCGCTTACAGGAGTTTGTGTTGCAACTTCTACTTGTTGCCTGGGCGGGGAAACGGCTTCTGCGGGGTGAACTCCCTCTTGAAGGGTCTGTTCCCCTCGTTCCAACCGAACGACTGCCTCTGACCCCTTCCTCTGGCTTGGTAGCCGTAGTTGGTCCCAAACCAGCCTCCTCACTGCGAAACATCTGGCGGGTCTTCTTGTAGCGGGTGGCATTCCCGTCGGTTCCCTTCTTTTTCTCTGCCTCCATGTGTTTCCCACATTTAGACCCCGTCTCGACTTGTTTGAACAAGTATTGCAGCTGTCCCTGAACATCTTGGTTTTATCCAAGGGCTTGCCTTTAACTGGTTTGGGGGCCAGGAATGGGGTAAATTCCTTTCCATCCTTGTCCATGACCTTCTTTGAACGCACGACCTCCTTGCCGGCGTCCGTGCAAACTGCCTTAAAGACGTTTTCGAAATGTCGATAAGAGAGGAAATTGCTGGTTGCAGTAAGCAGCGCAATCCCCACATCCATCTCTCCACACAGTGATGAGAATTTGTTCTCTGACATCATCCGATTAGCAATTGGAGTAATCGCCGAGAGAGCTGTGAGCACCCCCTTGTGCACTGTGTGCAGGCACGCCTCAAACTTGTTGCGGTCCTCATTTAGCTTCACATCGGCATCCATTTCTTTGATGGCCAACTCGGTGATACCTTTAAATGCCCCTGAACCGCTCTGCCAGCTTGGTGATCACCTCGGCTGGCTTAAATGTGTGGAAATGACCTTGAATGGTCTTCCTCATCATTGTGGTGGTGTTGATCTTCTTTTCTTTTGAACTTTGATCTTCTTGACCACCTTGCCACTAATCTTGGCATACTTGTCAGGCTGTTCAGTGTCCGATGCTGTATCAGTGGTAGTCGAGTCAGACGAGGAGTCCGAGGAAGAAGACTTACTCTTCTCCTTCTTGGACTTGCTCTTCTTCTTGGCCTTCTTCATCAAGGGCTTCTTACGGGCCCTGGTGAAATCATCGCCCTCAAATGAGTCGGCCTTCTTGTGCTTGCGCCACCGCTTCATCTTCCGACGAATCTTGTTCGTCTGAGAAGACCTCCCAATTGGATTCTGCCGACAAAACGGGCTGCTTCAGCCTAGCGTGATGCAGCTTCTTGGGGGGGGCAACTCCTCTAGCTTCAGCTGTACCAACCGCGCAACCCGTTCATCTAGGTCAGCGGGGCCCCGCATCAGGAGATTGTGGCGACCTTTGGCCTGTTGGCGGCAGTAACGGTCCGTCATCCTCACTGAGATCTTGACCTTACTCAGCTGTATCCATAGTTGTGCATCTGTAAGAAACCAAAAACCAAAAGGTTTGGTTATCTATAAAATGGCCGTGAGACTAGCGACAACTCAGTAATTACCAAAAGCGTCTAGTGGTGTTAAAACCGTATTTAAACCGGCTTTAACACAGGCGTTCATTTAAAAAGTGTCAGTCGTAGGTAACCGGTATGGCGAAGCAAACTGAAACCAAATAAGGGGTAGGGACCAGTGTAGCTAATATGGCAACAAATTGGAGAAAATACTACAGGACTCGGAGGTATGCCTAAACAATTTGGGGAATCTAAAAGAAACCGAGGAATAAATCCTAACGATGTTAATGGCTCCAACCAAACATCTTCGGCAACGGGCGGCATAAAAAACAAAGAACAATGGCGGCATTGTTCTAACGATGTTATAACACATCGCGAATTACCTGTAATTAAGTTTAAAATTCAAACTCAAGTTCCAAACTTGATATCAATGACTGCTAACATGAACCATACCAAAGTATGCCGTCAAAAACAAAACTAACCTGTTTGGTTTAGTTGAAAATGTAGAAAACTGTCGGAGCTACTCAACAAAAGTCCTCCCGTTGTGAGTAGATTATGCTAATTGCTGGACCCTGATGTGCTTCCTTCGCCCTGGGCTACGAGTAGCCAGAGGCTTAGTACCGAGGTAAAATATATATATATATATACTGGATTAAAGTAAACAATACAATAAAACAACGACAACAATGTAATTAAACAAAGGAAATGCAGTCCATTCTTCAAATAACAATAGCCCTTTCCGCTACTCTACGCAAAAAGCAATATAAGCTCACATGATACATGCAAACACTGCTCCACCTTATCCCCGGACACCCCCGACACCCCGTGTCTTACTTATTGAGTCCCACTCTCCAATTCCCAGCTCGCCCCCGAGCGCTGCTAGATATCAAGAGGGGGGGGGGGGCTGTGTGCGTGGGGGTGTGGGGGTGCTGTTTTTTGTTTCGTGTCAGAACGGCAATTTGCCGCAGGTGCGTGGCGTTATTGGCCCTAAAGGGCCGACCCGGCGAGTTGAGGGGACTGAAAGCGGAGCCGACTTCTAGGCCCACCTGTACGCGGCCACCTTTGGCGTGCAGGAACCGGGGCCTACCGGACACGACGCCGGCCGGGGTAGGGTGACGCCCTGGCTCGGTCAACACGGAGCGCCTCCCCGCTGTCTGCCGAGAAGCACGCCAGTAAGGATCGTGGACAGTCCAAACAGGGGACACGGCTTTAATATGACCAAATATATATTAAAACAGAAGCAATAAAATAAGAGTAGCGTAGTCCGGTATTATACAGCACATTATTTGATTTCTGTAGAAAACATTAAGAATAAGACTTAAGAGGCACAGAGTTCAATATAATGCAGAGAACTATTATATTTCCTTAGAAAACATTAAGAATAAGAGCCACACAGTTCAATATAATACAGAACACCATTATATTTCTGTAGAAAACGTTAAGAGGTACATAGGTCAATATATTAATACAGAGCACCATTATATTTCTGTAGAAAACATTAAGAGGCACATAGTTCAGTGTTATACAAATCACAATTGTATTTCCGGAGAAAATAATAAGAGTATTATACAAGTCACCACCATTTTATGTCTTATATACGGTATGTATATATATGGTATATACACAATGCGTACTATTACATAACATATAATGTCCGTCGAAATCTAACTTTGAATGCCAATTCATAAAAATAAATGTTAAAAGAGATAATTTCTTTCATTTCGTAATTTAATTCAATCTGAAGGTGTTAACCATACGCGGCGCACGTCCACTAGGGTGCGCCACCACCACCCTCCTTGACCTTCCAGCACCGGTGACCGCTAACCACCCTGTCACCATTCAAGCAGAGGTGTCACCTCTTAATCTCGGCTGGTGTAAATCACGTCAAACCCACCGCGCTGCGCGCCATGACAACCAGAAACAAACTGATCAAAGAGTGCACGCCGGACCTTACGCTGCCGGTGCAGGCACTGCCCCTCACACTGCGGGAGCGAATGGAGCGCTATGTGATTGAAGGCCTTGTCTGTGTCTATAGGGGTCTGATACTGGTTTGTTGGGGTGACCTGTGTATGTGGGGGTGGGAGTGGGGGGGGGGGGGGGCTGGTACCTTTGATCTACCAGTGCAGGTATTGTCCACCACGGTCATGCTGCTGAACACCAAGGACATGGTGGTAGGTAGGCAGGTGGACCCACATCATGCTCCTCCACCTCTGACCACACCCAACACCATCACCACCCACACTAGATAAAAGATTCACCCCCATACTTCCAGTACAGGGGTCAAAACCAACCCATTAGAAAAACTGGCGAAGAATTTTGACATGCTGGGGAAATTAACTGAGCTGGTAAATTCTTAATTTAAGAAGCACAATATATTCTTTATGTACGTCTTCATATTTACCCACTACTTTTGAGTTGGAAAATATAATAAAACATATACTTTAATGCAATTTAAAAGTGAAATTGACGGCGTTCTATGGCCGCCATCTTGTCTTTTTTGCATTCTCTCCCATTTCACCAACTCTGTGCCGATATAAGTATCCATTTGATACTGGAGGCAGGCATTCTACTTCTGGTTCCATACTAAAGCTATTTTCACCTGTATTTACAGTACGTTGTCGTTCACCCCTGTACTGGAAGTGCGGGTGAATCTTGTATCTACACCCACACCTACCACCACCCACACCCATCACCACCACCACCCATACTCAATACCACGACATACACTCACCACCACTACCATCTACACACATTCACCACCAACACCAGAACACTAACTCCCTTCACAAACACAAACACACACACACACATACACACAGTGCCCAACATCACCACATACACTGTCACTACTATTCCATCTGTATGGTCCGCAGACTAAAGCACACATATGAGGTTATAAATGAGAAATGGAGAGGTTATACATGAAACATAAGGCTATAAATGAGACATGGCACTATGTGGTTATACATGAGACATGGAACTGTGAGGTCATACATGAGACATGGAGATATCAGGTTATAAATGAGACATGTAGCTATGAGGTTATAAATGAGGCCTGGAGTTATATGGTTATAAATGAGACATGGAACTGTGAGGTTATAAATGAGACATGGAGCTATGAGTATGAGGTTATAAATGAGACATGGAGCTATGAGGTTATAAATGAGACTTGCAGCTATGTGGTTATAATGATACATAGAGCTATGTGGTTGTAAATGAGACATGGAGTTATGAGTACGATGTTATAAATGAGACATGGAGACATGAGGCTATAAATGTGACATGGATCTGTGAGGTTATAAATGAGACATGGAGCTATGAGGCTAAACATGTGACATGGAGCTATGAGGTTATACATGAGACTTGCAGCTATGACTTTATGAGGCTATAAATGAGACATGGAGCTGTGCGGTTATGAATGAGATATGGAGCTTAGGTTATCAGGTTATGACACATGGAGTTATGAAGCTATAAATGAAACATGGAGCTATGAGATTATAAATGACATTTCCCCAACAATATCGACTGATTTCTAAGAGAGTCAATGTTAGTAAAAACGGGCTTTCACCCACCGTCACCACCAAACACCACTATAGACAATGTTCCATCCTCGACCAGTAGCCACGCCCTTGATGCTCTCCCCCTCCCTGCGCCCCCTCCCCCCTCCGCCGGGGGCGACACCCACGCTGCCGTGCCTCGCCCTCATCGCTAACCACACCCATCACCGTGGCCATGCTGTGCCCCGGGTTCAGTACCCTCACCACGCAATGAGCGCCACTTCAAAGAAACACCACGCGTCTCAGGTAGAGGGCGTCAATGCGGGTGTTGACCCTCCCCAGCCCCACTCCATCCCGCCCCCCCCCCCCCTACTCGCCAGCCCCCAGCACGCCGACTGCTGAATGGAAAGCACCGACTAAAGGTTAAGGGCTTGGAGTGCGGTTAGTAGAGTGGTTATCTAGTCTAGCATAACGCAAAGGGCGTTCCCATCACCTACCCCCCCCCTCCCCCACCACCACCACCAACCCTCCTACGGCTCAGCGACATTCTGATTAGTTTTTAGATACGGTGTATTATTATTAATACGCACCGTAGCAAACAATAGCAACAAATGAGACATTTGACATATATAGTTAGATGAGTAATTCCTCTGGCTGGTACGTCAAAAGGCCCCTCCCTTTATTTTATGAAGTAAATTTCCCTGCCGAATGGAGGCAGAGACAGTAGCTGCCACAGTAGGCAGGCCCGACTTCAAAGCAGCGCAGTGCTGCATAAACACGTCGGCTGCACTGTCCCACCGGACCGTTTCACCAACGATTAACCTAGCCGTAGCTTCTAATAATACTTGCGTAACTAGTTACACACCACAACATATTCTGAGCTGTAACCTTTATTAAAGTTGATTGTTGGAGTTTTACGTCCGGGCAATATCTAAGGTCCTTGGTTGGGCGTTAATTAGATAGGAATTGGGATAACCCCGGCTTGATCTGAATCGAACTGTTCTTTGCTGTTTTACCTAGTAGTAGTAGGGATTTTTTGTCCTGCCACAAAACAAAAAAGACTTTTCAAGTGTAGTTTGTTTATTTATGCTGAATGCCATTCTCCATGTCCTCCACAACCACCAGCCCGAGTCGAAGCTGCTCAATCTTATCAGGGTGATAATCCACACTAATCCACTCCCAGCAAGGACAATTAAAATGTGAATACAGTAATCAATCAATCAATAATTCCGTCCTCTAGTCGAGGGTTGGATGCAATGGTTCTCCACTTGTCCCGATGGTGTGCTGTTCTGATAGACTGTGAATAATTCAAGCCTGTCCACTGTGAAATATTTGTAAACCATGATGTTATTGGTCTCCCTCTCCCTCTGCTGCCATTCACCTTCCCTTCCAACAATGTACGGTATATTGAACTCTGATGAATGATGTGGCCAAAATAAATAAGTTTCTTTGTCTGTATAGTGGCAAACAAGCGTTTCTTATTTTTAATTTTTCTGAGAATACAGTAAAACCTCTCTAAATCGACCGACCTTGGGATCGACTTTAAGTGGGCCATTTAGGGAGGTGGTCGGTTTAGGGAGTTATAATATGGTTACGATATCGTTGGGACCCAAACAAAGCGATCGCTATAGGGGAGTGGTCGATCTGTGAATGTGGTTGGTTAGAGAGGTTTTACTGTAGATTCCGAGTTCATTCAATGAATCTGCGAACATTCCATTCAGCCAGCCTTTGAACTGAGATACATAACTATATCTATGAATCGCTGAAAAATAATTGATTCATACTTAGCGAATTAAGAGCCTATGAGCAGGTCAAGTTGTGAGTACATCCGGTGGTGAAGTGGGGTAATATGCATTTTTTGAATTTTGTAAAACTTTATTTAAAATTCTTTTGTTGTTGTGCATTAGTTGTTTAAGCAGGGGAAATTTCAATCGTGAACAATTGGTCTTCCTCATTCCACTGCTCTTGCCCTACCCTAATAATGCACGGCAAGAGGCAACAAGGCAAGAGGCAACAAACACACAATCGCGCCTGATATTCAGACGCAGCTTCAACGTCTGTCGAAGAAGCAGGTTCGGCATACGGAGACCGGATACGGTGGTCAAATTGATAAAGACTTTTCTAGCGGAGGCGTCTCGTATGGAAACAACCAGACGGAATGGCCGAATGAGTTGAGCATCCGTCTCCCATTTTGGTAGATTTGTGGGATTTGAACCCAACTGTTCTAACCCTGGTCGAGTCAAACCAATGACCCAAGAATTGATACTTGTCACTTCCTAGCCAGCAACAAGTATCAATTTTTAAGTCATTGGTTCGAACCCACGACCCCACGACCTACCAACACGGGAGACGGACGCTCTAACTCATTCGGCCATCATGTCTGGTGTAGCATGGTGGAACGCGGCCCCCCCACTGGATTATGATCATGAACTAGCGACACTATATCCTACCATCATGCATTTCCCCCCATGTACTGCAGCACTCGGGCTACCTTCACAGGTACTCGAGGGTGATGGGAAGGTACACAAGAACGAGAGTATAGCAATAACCTCTAGGGAGACTGGTCTGGCTACTTACAATATTTCATCATCATATGCTTGATGTTTGATTCGGCTCCAAAATGCTTAGACTAAAGGGTACATTCCTTACACGCGGCATGCGGTATGCGGTATGCGAATGCAACAAAAAATCAAAACGCCTTGAAGCCTATGGGCTACATTCCTTACACGCGGTATGCGAATGCGACAACTCGATCGGTCCATGTAGCGAATGTGCGGCATGCGGTATGTGAATAGAAACGCCAGTCGCACTTGCCCATTAGTTTTAGACGAGGAGAGGCGACTGAGCATTACGGAATGGTCACACACAAGGGTGCAGAGGGGAAACATATGGTAGTGGTGGTGGTGGGGTTCGGGTTGGTAAAAATGCTACCATAGCCACAAAAATATGAATACTTATCTATAATTTGGTAATTATAAAGGTAGGAACCCCCATGTGACGTACCAAGAGGTACATAGATATAAATGCCATATTAGGTCATACACAGTGCAGTATTGAGTATACTTGTTTATTTATATTTTTTAAATATAGCCAGTCATGTGCCGCATGCCGCATGTAAGGAATCATGCCATTCGCATACCGCATGCCACATGCCACATACCGCATACCGCGTGTAAGGAATGCACACTTAAACCGACTAAACCAGCCTAGCCCAGTTTGTTGTTGATTGGCGATGGGAAATCGGCGTGGTTAGTGCTAGGCATAATTCTCCGAAAGTGCACAAAATACTAACAGCACCCTTTCCATAAATGTCAATACAATGTGGTAAGAACATCATGGGTGGTGGACATTTTTTGTTGGGGGGAGGGGGGGGGCGGAAGAGGGATTTTATTTAATGTGCATATGACTCCGATAAACCAAGGTCCCACTAGCATACTGGTGTCCTGATATCCCACTCTCAATCATATTATCCTGATACTGAGCTACCCAGTCCTTTCCCTATCCTAGTCATGCAGCGCGCCGGGCTATGTGGTGATAATCATCAATTTGTGTAATTTTAACCCACACTGGTGTCCTGTAGGGCATGGAATATGTGTGTGTTGATAACACTCAACTCAGAAGATAACATTTCCGATAATCGTTTATTACTACGTAGGCATTTCAAATGACTATATTGCATAATCATACAGCGCGCAATATGATTATAATAGGTTAGTTATATCCCTGAATTTACATCCATGCATCATTGCATGCCACTCGAAACATCCTCATGTTTAACTAATTGCTATCGTTCACGTGTAGTTATTGAGTGAAAGACTATGCCAAATGAAATTTCCTAGACATATTATTAAAACTCTGTTATAGTACATTCAAACAGAATAACAGTCATACACCCTCCATGTGAATAGTGGATTGCAATAACATCCAGACCCTAATTAATTGCTTGGTCATTTACACAGCATTGATGGCAGTGAAGTTACGTAATAACATTCGAACCTCTCATTATCTGGTTGGCTGTCACGTCCCTTTGTTCACGAATTTCAGCTTTTGTACTCAAGCTTGGGATGCTTTGGAGTTGGCCTATCGTTGTGCAAGCCTCACGTGTGTGTGCGCGTGTCTGTGTGCGCGTGCGTCTGCCTGTATGTGTGTGTGCGTGGATATGGGGGCGCGAGTATGTGTTTGTGTGTGTGGTGAGGATGGTGGTCGAGGCATGTGTACTTGTGTGTGTTTGTGTGTGTGTGTTCGAATGTGTGTTGATATACGGAAGGGTGGGTGCCTGTGTGTGGTGCGGCATCTATGCGTGCTTGTGTGTGTATGTGTCTGTGTGTGTGCACGTAGAGGGGTTGAGTATGGGTGGGTGCATATGTGTGTGATGAGGATGGTGGTTGAGGCCTCTGGTCACTGGCTGCCTGTGTATGTGCGTGTAAATATTAACCTCTAAAAATCACAAGAATGCTATGTAACATTCAAAGATATGCGCTAGTCGAACATGTACAAATATTAAAAAAATTAACACATGAGTGAATAAATCGAATTAACACCCCCCCCCCCTGGGATGTTATTACTCTTATTCGAATACAAGCACGCACTGTTAAAGAAATTAACAATCACTGTTGACATTTTAATTAGTGATACGGGTACCATATGCGTGCGTGGTTTACCACCAATTCATAGGTTATTTTCAAGCGGCAAAAAGAAAATCCGCAACCTTCTGGAACCTAAAGACGCAACTTTCTGGTTTCACAAAAAAACAACGTAACCGAAATCCCCCTCCTCCACCACCCCCCCCCCATCCCAAACCTCAAACCTCCCTCCCACCACCCACAAAAAAAAACCCATATGCTTTTAGTAATTGGCTAAATTAGATTTCTTTAGATGTGTGGATTTTTGAGTGAAGCATGGCGCTGCGGCTGCGGAGCGTGATCCCGCATCAGGGCGCGGCCAGGTGTGGCCGGGCCGGGGGACTTTGATACCTGAACAGCACACCTGACTCGCACCTGGGGCCGCACTAAGAAGTCACCGAGCACCTTCACCAGAACGCAATAACATCTAAATACACACGCACGGCAACAGGCAACAAACACAGAATCGCGCCTGATATTCAGACGCAGCTTCAACGTCTGTCGAAGAAGCAGGTTCGGCATACGGAGACCGGATACGGTGGTCGAATTGATAAAGACTTTTTTTAGCGGAGGCTTCTCGTACCAGACGGAATGGCCGAATGAGTTGAGCATCCGTCTCCCATTTTGGTAGATTTGTGGGATTTGAACCCAACTCTTCTAACCCTGGTCGAGTCAAACCAATGACCTAAGAATTGATACTTGTCGCTTCCTAGCCAGGTGCCCGGCATTACTAGGATAGGGCAGGGACTGGTTTGGCTCTGTGTCAGGATAATACGAATGAGTGGGATATTGGGTCACAGTACTGGCAGCTTGGTCTCCAAGTGGGACAGCACTATGAAGTCGCCATGAATGTGCACTGTCGCAAGTTGGTACCTGCCCTGATATGACCTTAGATGTTGCTAGGACACACACATATATAGTTGTTAGGACATATACAATTGCTGGAACCTGAACTGTTTTCCTCTCCTTGGAACACGAGTAGCCAGGACTCTAGGAACCATTGTTAAATATATATTCTGCTTTTTTCCCCTTTAAATTTAATTTTTTTTTTAAATGTCAGTGAAGAACTAGCCCAGCTCTGTGCTTCACTACGACACACATGTTCACTCACACACGCACAAGGGCATCGACCCGACGTGGGGATGCACCGGTTGTCTGACGTCTGACGTCGGTTAGATGGTGCAGATTGTCCCGGAAGTTTCACAACGGAAGTCTGATGTCTTTGTAATATCATCAGAAAACTAGCCGGGATGGTCGAATGAGTCGAGTTCCTCTGTGGTGGGTAGTAGGATCCAATTCCATGGATTCAGACCATGACAGAGTCAAACCGATGACTTGAGAACTGATACTTGTCACTACCTATAATTTGGTGCTCAGCATTATTAGGATATGGCAAGGAGCAAGAGAATGGGGAAGACCAAAATTATCCGAAATTTCCAGCATTTAATCAACAAATTATTATTAAAAAAAAAAAATTAGATTGGAGATTTTATATTGGAAGCATCCAACATTAGTTGGATGTTGCAAAAATGATCGGATATTTGACATAAAAACTCAGCCGGTGATAAGTCTAGAGATGTTCTTGAATTAAATCAATGAGCTTCCCGAGCTAACTATTTTTAATATTTCAGATTAGATCTATAAAATCAATTAATAATTTTGTAATATATTTAAGTAAGGCAGAACAATACAGAAATATAATTTTTACGCAAAAGCTTAGTTGCCTATAGTTCGTGTGTAACCAATCTAAGTAAATCCAAAGCAAAACCAAATATTGCATTCACAACTAAATTTAAGGAGTGATTGCTCATTCTTGGTGTGGTTTCCTAACCGCCATCTTTTTTCAAAATTAATCTACCCTTCAATGATACACAAATAAGTTCTTTCTTTAATGAAGTAATCTCTTAAATATAATTACACCAAAATCGACATCGGAATCTGATGTCATTCAGGGATCGCATTTAAATCGGGATCCGACATCGTCCCGACATTAGTACGACCATTATCTGATGGTCAAAATCGGATGGTGATGTCGGGTGATATCAGATTGTGATGTCCGGGCAATATCGGATTGCGATGTCGGCCCAACGCAGACGCTGACGTTAGGACGACATCGGAATGACGTCACACTACGGACTGGGAAGCTCCCCCCCCCCACCTGAATGACCCCTTCCCTCCCCACACACGTGTAACCAGGGTCGCGTTCAGGGTATGCTTCCGAGACGTCTCGGGGAAATCACTGACATCATTCAAGTCTGAAGGGAAAAAGCAGTTGGTTGCCTCGAAAATGGCCGCCCCCATAGGTGGCAGCCATTTTCAATGAAAAAGAAGGGCTCTGATTGGCTGAAACCACTGAATACGGCAGCCATTTTTGAGGCGCTTTTCATGTCCTGTCTGAAATGGAAGGCGTCTCCAAGACGCACCCTGAATGTAAATAAGCATGTATGTATGTATGTATGTATGTATGTATGTATGTATGTATGTATGTATGTATGTATGTATGTATGTATGTATGTATGTATGTATGTACGTACGTACGTACGTATGTATCGTAGTATGTAGTATGTATGTATGTATGTACGTACGTACGTACGTAGTACGTATGTATGTATGTATGTATGTATGTATGTATGTCTTTATGTACACACACAATTATTACATTCATAATAAAAGTAATTCAAAACCAGATATGCACATACAGAATATATGTAACAATCAAAAGACATGATTTTAAATACGAGTAGGCATGTGCAATGGTCCATACACATATACACCAACAGTATATCCATATGGGAGTTGTTCAAAAACACATATGGCTACAAGCACCCAAGCAAGAGCTGCAATAACAAAAAGGCAGTAGAGTGCATACTCATAATTAAAAGTTGAGCATTTACCTCCAACACTTTCCTATCGAGCACACAATTAAAGCGGGGACAATTACCCGGCTGAACCTATCGACTCCGCACCACTATCTCTGCACCGCACTCACCCACTCGCCAGGTGAGGTGTCAATAACTCAGCCACCACCACTCACCTGCAAAAACAAACAACACTGGTGAGCATTTACGGGTTTAAAAAAAGTTAAAACTAACAACAAGGGAGTTAATGCACTTGTGTGATGATTGGATATACATTAACAACAACAACAAAATTAAAATATATATATATATTTATTTTAAATTAATCTTTTTTTTAAATAACTATAAGTAAATGAAAATAAATATATATATAAATAAATAAGACACCAGCAAGTCAAACTGGGCATACACTAATCCTAAATACAGCATAAGCCAAAAAGTAGACGCGGCTCAATTAATGGAAATAGTAGCACTGTAATTATGCTCATTATGTGAATCGAGAATCAAATCAATACTTATTTTTTTATGAACCATCCATCCAGAAAAGAAAATGATTCAAATGAACATATGAAGGGTAAACGAAGGGGGAAAACGCCGCACATCATGATTCTCCACCTCTGACCACTACCTCTGACCACCATCACCCTCCTACCATCCTCCTCCCCCACCCCCATCACCACCACAGAACACTAACCCCATCTCTACACACAGGCGCTTGCACGCACGCACGTACGTACGTACGCACGCACGCACGCACACAGAGTGAGTATCCATATGAGCATTACATTTAAATTCAGCTAAGACATCCATTCACTGCAAGTATAATGTTTGCACACACTCAACATGTTGCTAAGTTAACCACGTTGAATTCACATGAGCGGATCTTCAGCTCGTGGCAGCTATGGGAAATGAAAGAGGTCAGCCACGATGAGGCTTATTGGACACAGGTGACTGCACTAAATGGGAACCACAATGGTGCTCCCCTTAATGCACTCCCCCCCCCCCTCCCTCAGCAACCCCCAGTATCGCACACCACACAACACCGCCCCACAATGCACAGCGCGACACCCGGCCCTGCCCTGTCCGCTGGGAAGGGTCAGCTGTCCGTGCCCCGCTGTCCGCCTGGGAGATCCGCGACCCGGGGACCCCGCCTTGACCCCCCGTGGCCAGGTCCCGCGCTGACCACTCAATTAGGGGTCAACACGCTGACCCTTGGATCCCTTTGAAGGTCACACGCCCACGCGGCCCCACAGAGGGCGCTGACCACTGGAGCGGCACCAGCGTGGGCCAGTCTACCACGTGACGAATTAGGGGCTGAGGGTGGGGTGGGCGTGGTTGGGGCGTGTGTGTGTGGGGGTGGGGGGAGCTGCGGGGTTCCACCATGCACGATCCGAGAAATCTGGTTCGGGCTTAAGTTAAACTCGTATAGTGCGATGGTTTTGAGTTTCTGCCATATTAAAAAAAATATATATATATATATATATTAGGTTGATCAATATAATCTACTTCATCCCAGCTTGAAATAAGTTTGATTTTAAATGGCTCACTTTTTGAATATGTTTGAAGGGAAAGGATGTCAATTTAATTTCGGCGTATACACCGAAATGCTGGATATCATAGGTTTCTGTAGTGACAGATGTTTAATATAAAGGCACCAGGATCTAAGGTGGATATGTACAATCAAATCTAGGCAAGTGTATTGGTTTCATAAATACTATGCATTCCATAGATTATGCAACCTAAAAAGTAATGCTGAAACACTGAACTTGTGTATATTTATCAGCATAGCTGAGTTGTACTTCTTTATTATTACATTTAATATGTATTCATTATAAATACCAATTTTTATTAATCATCAATCATATCGGCTTAAATTTGCAGAATGTACAGGTGGTGAGAATCTGCCATATTTTGTATATAAATATATTAGGTTAAAATTATCATCTATTATTTTAAAGGGTTAATTTAAAGTTAAATTATGCGAAATGAATCTTGGTATTCATACAGAAATCTGGACAGCATAAGCTTTGCTCATTTTCGAGTGTAGCGGTACAGCACAAGAACAACAAACTGCAATAACTGTTTAATGGATGAGCACTAGAACTGGTAGATATTCACAACAGTTTTTGAACAAAGAAATAATTCCCGCTTATAGAATCGGCCTAGTTGGTGAAAAGAAAGTGTATTAAAATCCCTCAATAAAACCAATTTGATCGATGGTATTTGAATTTCCACTTAGACAGGCATCTCACCATGAACATGGCTTTCGCTGTATGTTAACATGGCCTGGTGTCATCTTCTACTCACATTTCTATTTAAAATTATTTTGCATATATTGGTTTGACTCAGTTGGTGTTGGAACCCATGTCCTCCCCCATGGGAAGCTAGGCCGTCCCGCCTGGTCCCGTGTGTAGGAAGCACTATCCCTACAACACCTGCCCCCACGCAACCCCCTGACCCTCTACCCTCATCCATTGCTAGGACGTAAAACAACAACAAACAAACAAACACACCCATTTTGACATATCAAATTCCAGAACTTTCAAGGATCTTTCAGTGCAAAATTCCACGACATTTTCTTGAGGTTTATTAAATAAAAATACCCTGAAGCATAGCAGTATTCATTTTTGATTCAGTGAGAAGTGTAAATAAGCATAAAAATATAACAACAAACATATGTATAGTTTTAATATAAAAATCAAGAGGAACGATAACAAACCCACAAAAAACACTTTAAATACAAAATATCACTGACTAAAGTTTGGGCACGCCGGAGAAAAAGTCATGATTTTCAATTTTTCCCTGGACTTCAGACAAACATTAGACAAATTCCAGGACTTTCTAGGCTAGAAGTACGCCTTTATACGTTAAATACGTCAAAACAAATAATAGGTAGTAGATAGAGAGAAAAAAACAGGATTAGATTGCTTGTTTAATGAGATATCTTAGAAACGTCGGAGATATTTTTGAAATGACACAAATCGCAGATTTATCAAAAATCATGGAAATCCGCAAAATGGCCGAGATCTTTCATCCCTGGATGCTACACACACTGTTGTGTACGCGACTCGTGGGATCGGGTTGGGTGAGATTGGGGCTGTCTCCTTCCTTCCGTACTCCCCGGATGTTGTGGGTACAGTGCACACTAATAATAAGTATGCGATGTATTGATATACCACAGTTATATCGCCTCCTCAAATATCAATCCAGACATCCATAGAATGGGCGAAAGGACATGGAGGTGAGGTTAAAAGGACAGACAACAGGTATTGGGTTAATATTGTAATAAGCAAGTAGGCGGACCAGACGGGAAGGCCGAGTGAGTTGAGCCTCCATCTCCCATGGGTTCGAACCATAGTCGAGTCAAACCAATGACTTAAAAATAGATACTTGTCACTTCCTAGCCAGGCACTCAGCATTATTAGGATAGGGCAAGGACTGGTTGGTTCGGTGTCAGGATAATGTGACTGAGTGGGATATCAGGTAATGGTGATGGTGGCCTGGTGTCCTGGTGGGGCAGCATTGTAAAGTCGCCATGAGTGTGCACTGTCATAAGTCGGTATCCGTCATGATATGACCTTAAATGTTGCCAAGACATAAAACAACCAACCAGCCAAAATAAGGAGGTAGGTAGGTAGGTAAGTAAATAGACAGACGGACAGACAGACAGACAGACAGACAGACAGACAGATAGATAGATAGATAGATAGATAGATAGATAGATAGATAGATAGATAGATAGATAGATAAATAGATAGAAGGGACATGGAAAGGATGATTGAGCATGTCTATGGTAAAGGTTCATGGTGAAAAGTGAGTAGGATTTATTGTCACTTTAGTTTTCCTAGAAACTAACACTTGTCCAAAAATGGTAAAAGCTATGTAAAAAGACATTAGTAACATTTAAAAAAGTAACATTAAAAAGGGTTACAAGGTGATACAGTACAGCTGTCCTCCGGAACGCTTAACAATCGCTCGTGTAAGGTGAATGGGAGCGGAGTGTGTGGTGGTGGTGGGGGGGGGGGGGGGGGAACTGAGGGGTGATGGGGAGAGGGGTGTGGGGGAGCGAAGGGGAAGGGGGAGAATAGCTGTTGAATAGAGGAGAGAGGAAAGAGAAGAGAGAGGAAAAAGCTATTTGAGAACATGAATAGCCTTACCCATGCCTATACTACTACTGGGGAAATGTCCAGATGTGGGGTGAAGCCTACCCGGGGCGAGAGGGGCCGGGAACCTCCTGCAGGGTGACCGGCCAACACGCAGCCCACCCCGGATCCGCGCGGGGGAGGGGAGGGGGCCCGGCTGTCACCCTACCAAAGCCGGGCCTGGTCACAATTGAGGCCCTGTTGTGGCCCCGCGTGCTTGTAACCTGATCCGACGGGCGCACGGCAAGACCCCGCCGCCACAAAACCCGCCCCACAATGCCCCAGCGCCGCGCCGCGCCTGATGAAGCTGCCCCATAAATTTGCGCTTAAAACTTTTTCAACAGATAAACAATTAGTCGGGGACTGTTGGCGGTGGTGATTATATCTCTGAGAGGCACGAGACGACGCTCTGACAGTTGGCCTTTGAGCCTCGCTCCTGGAGCCTTGGCGCGCCAACGGCCCGCTGCCCGCAGCGCCCCCTACCGGGCTTGTCACGACCAATTGAAGGCGCTTCCTAGCAGGGCCCACGTGAACAAAAAAAAAAGGGGGGTGGGGAAACGGCCCACAATGTGCAGCAGTGTGCCCGGGACGCTCAAAGAGGCGGGTCTCACCCTCGTAATGACTGACCCAAGTCCCCTTCCAACCCCAACCCAACCCCAACCCTATTTCCTCTTCTACCCCCAACGTACAAAACACCCCCCCCCACCTCCACCCGCATTCAAACGACCAATTCCCGCCCAAAACTTTCATTATTTCGTTAATACAGCTTAACATATTTCTACTTCGTTTTCAGAGTAACACTCCATATACAAATCCATACTTCCTAGTAGTACTAGAGTAGCACCACAGTTCCAACCAATTATAATATGGTTTCCCTACAAGATACTACACCCCCCCCCCCCATCCCCTTCTCAATATAATCCACATCCCCATCTCATGATAAACAGTAATTCCACAAGCAGCTAACACCTAATTCCACTTCCGTCACAACCAGAAGCACTCCTCCACACCCGTGTCCATTCACACCACCACCACCACCCACCACCACCCACCCCCACCCACCCCAAATGATTAGCTATGTAGTAGTCTTCATGGACGAGTGTAGTGGTCTGCACTGACCTCTCAGGCAAGTAACCACACAGAGAGGTATTCGTGGGTATTGTGTTGATATCAGGGAACCTAGGTGCTGTAATGGTTAGCACACTGGCCCGGAATGTAAAGAGATGCGGGTTCGAGTCCCGCTCTAGGCGCAATATTCTCATTTTCATCACCCCCCTGACAGCTTTATTTATTTTTGTTGTTGTTGTTTGTTTAAAAAAAAAAGTAAAACGAGTAAGACGTGGTAGGCTTTATACGACTGAGTCAGAGAGGTAATGCCATTAGTTGCTGTTACATATATGGCAATTGTGAGTTGAGCACGACTGAGTCAGGCAAGTAACGACATTAGTTGTTGCTGTTGCAGACATGGCAACCATGAGTTGACCATGACTGAGTCAGGCAAGTAATGACATTAGTTACTGTTGCGGGCATGACAACCGTGAGTTGACCACGGCTGAGTCAGGCAAGTAATGACATTAGTTGTTGCTGTTGCAGACATGGCAATCATTAGTTGACCATGACTGAGTCAGGGAAGTAATGACATTAGTGGCTGTTGTGGACATGGCAACCGTGAGTTGACAATGACTGAGTCAGGCAAGTAATGACATTACTTGCTGTTGCGGGCATGGCAACCGTGAGTTGATCATGCCTGAGTCAGGCAAGTAATGACATTAGTTGTTGCGGACATGGCAATCATGAGTTGACCATGGCTGAGTCAGGGAAGTAATGACATTAGTTGTTGCTGTTTCAGACATGGCAATCATTAGTTAACCATGACTGAGTCAGGGAAGTAATGACATTAGTGGCTGTTTTGGACATGGCAACCGTGAGTTGACCATGACTGAGTCAGGCAAGAAATAACATTAGTTGCTGTTGCGGGCATGACAACCGTGAGTTAGTTGACCACGACTAAGTCAAGGAAGTAAAAAGATAACCATCTAAACATTAGTTGCTGTTGCAGACATGGCACTTATCAGATGACCAATTCCGCCGGAATATATATATAACCGTAGTGTACGAGAGGATTAATTAGTATGTCCTATGAAGTATCCGTGGACCATATTGGAATGCTACCAGTCCGCACTCTCGATGAGGGATGGATGGGTAGAGGGGGGCGGCATGCTCATTAGAAGTAGGTGTGTGTTTCGTTTTTGGCTTCTTGTTGGTTTTATTGTTGGCCTTTTGTCGTGGGGGTGGGGCGGTCTCATTGATGTACCTATGATTTATTAATTTATACCCATCATTTATTGTAGCTACTTTCTATTAATCTATCTAGTCTGCTGATGGGTAATCATTGCATTTACACCACGCCCACATTAAGGACACATTTGTCTTACCTGTTAGGGTTAGTGCGCCTCACCCAGTTAATGGTAGCCTGATGATAGGTAATCATTGCATTTACACCATGCCCACATTAATGCTATAATTGGCTTACCTGTCAGTGTGTCTTAAGGTCCTGTCACACTACAACATATGGCATTAACGCGTGCGTATCGTTTTGAAATAAAAATTAAATTTTAATAGGTCAGCATTTGCCAAACATTTCATGCTGCGGGAGGCCTGTGCAAAGTATGAAACGTATACAGAGTGTATGGCTGGCATATAGCGACATATACACAGCGTACTGGGACATGTAGTGACAGTTGGAGTCGACATTTTCAGCGTAGGAGTAACAAACAGTGACGTATGGCAACATGCACCTAGTGTGTCGATGTGTGCGTACCGTGTGCCTAACGTATGCAAAATGTATGCATAACGTATGCGTAATGTATGCAAAGCGTTTTCATGACGTATGCGAGCACATTTAGGCCACGCCTTGGTCACCGATGGGTATATATACCCAGGAGTTTTGGCTCTCTCCTCACAAAGCCACCATGCCTGCCCAGAAGAACATCACAGCTTCAGCTGCCTGCAAGGCTGCTATCACTACAAGCCTAGGGCATGGGAGAGGCAGGAAGAAGCAGATTCTGCCAGCACCACCATCACCATCATCTCCGGTGTCATCAGCTGCCTCCTCACCACACCACTCTCGATCACACCACTCTCCATCACAACACTCTCCATCTAGCCAGCCTGAAGAGATGGAGATGAAGTTTGAGATACAGATGCAGATCCAGACGCAGTCCCACTCCAGCTCTCCATCTCCTGCTTTGCATAGGAGCTCGTGTGCGTCATCCGTCACCTCCACCGCCTCAGCCTCCACTAGCGCCTATGGCTTCACCACCGGTAAGAAGAAGAGGGCAAAAAAGAATGACTGTTCTCTGTCATTAGCCAAGGGGGATAGGATGCTGGATTTCCTCCAGGAGAACCCAGTCATATGGACTGTAAAAATGACTGACTACATGCGATCTGACAAGGGGAAGATGTGGGAGGACCAGGCAAACCGGGTGGGTCTTCCATGCATCTGCAGGGGTGGTTCAAGTCGCTGAGGGATACAAACATGAGGTTGCACAAAAAGAAAAGCGGCAACGGAGTCCCCGAACGGAGTGAGAGGGAGCTATGGATCATGCAGAAGTTTGGTTTCCTGCGGTCAGTCATCAGGCACCGGCCTGATCCCTGCAGAACTGTAAGTACAATATCTTTGATCATTCTGGGCATTAGCATTCTGGTAAAACCGATATTATTCTGTGCAAGTCGACAAAGTGATATATTTTATTTACATTATTAATCTGGAGAAATCAAGTTGTTCATTTTACTTGATATATTTGTTGTTCTTCTTTATTGTTGATATTTGTTGTTGACCTCATTTGTTGAAACATCGATTTGCATTCATTTTACTTATGTTATTTTATGATTTTGCCTTGCAGATGATGGCTGCCATAGACCCTGCACAGGGGAATCTCGAGGCTGCAGAGAATGTCTGCGCTGATCTGCAGATTTGGCTGGAGGAAGAGGTTCCAGCAACATCTCGCGCTGCAGTCCGAGAATGGGGAAATGGGAAGCGGACAGCCCCAGACAACGTTAACCTGCTGGCAGCCATCCAGAAGCGAGTTGACGAGTTTGGGGAGCTGCTGAAGGGCCTGCAGCCACCACCAACCCTTACCAAGTGCGCAACGTTCTCCAAGTATGTGTGGGACTCTGATGATGGCCTGGCCACGATTCAGGAATGGGCGGGCAGCGATCAACCGCATTCTGTCACAGGGCTTGGAAGACGATTCTGGACCTGAGGCACCCGTGGTTCCTGTGGCTTCAGCGGCTCCTGTGGCTCCAGCAGTTCCTTCAAAAAGTGAGCTGTATCAGCCCCAACCCCAGCAGTGGACCCACCAGCCAACATGGGCATCAGAAACCCAGGACTATGTCCAGCAGTATATGCTGCAGCTGCTGCAGTCTGTGGTGCAGCATCCGCAGCGTCTGACTGTGCAGTCACATCCTCAACCTCAACCTCTGCCTGTCCATCATCATGCTGTCGGTCGCGATGCGACAAAGACTGCTTTCATTACTTGACTGTGCTCTCCATTTAGCTCTCTGCTGTGAGAGTTGCGTCCATGAGTCGGTCTTAATGTCTCTCAGCTTCAGGTTTCTCTTGATGGTATCCCTGAACCGGAGACGGGGGCGCCCTCTCTTTCTGTAGCCAGAAGACAGTTGAGAATAAAGGATCTGCTTTGGTAGCCTGTCTGATGACATCCTCATGAGGTGTCCAGTCCACCGGAGATTCTTTTTGATCAGAAGATCTTACATAGAGGGCAGCCCCATCCGTTCGAGACATTTCATGAAAGCTGCCTGCAAAAGTGTTGAAGTGCTGCTGGCTTTTGCAAGTTACCAGCGGCACTCTCTCAGGGAGCAAATAGAGGTTTCACACCGGCAAGAACATGTCAAGACAGGCGCAAAACTATTTGTCCCTGCAGTGGCTGGTCGGGAGATGTTGGGAGTTCCATACATCAACCGCCCTTAATGCTGCCACAGTGACATGGTTTTCTGTTTAGGGTTTGCTCCCTTAGCCTTCGGTTCTGTCAAGGACCTGTACCACAAGGCAGTGGTTTACAACTCTGCAAGGCAGGGGCGTCAAACTCCCTGAGGTATTGCTATACCTGCAATACCTGCTGATGGCATATCTCCCGATATGCCATCAGCCAGTGCCGCCTCTACCTCAGCTGGTGCCACGTCCCTCTGTGGCACCTGCACCTCAGCCTCATGGCCAGCTTCAACTTTGGCACATGGTATGGCTGTGCACACAATGCCTCCTGCAATTCTCACTGCGCCTCCTTCTGCACCTTCTCACCATCAACCTGCTGTCGGCACTGTGAGTGTGAGTGTACCCTGGGCTTCAACTCCAGTTGCGCGAGTGGCAGTTTGACTCCCACAGCAGCGGCAACTGGAACGTCTACGACAGGGTCATCTACCCAAACGTCGGATGGACTATTGAACTTGTCGGGGCTGTCGGGGATATCCGGTGTGTTGGGGGTGTCTAATCTAGAGCTGTTTCCCTCCTCATCTCCGATGTCACCATCGGGGCCCAACAATGAGAATGTGAAGTGAAGGTGACTGTCAGGTGTAAATATGTATAAACATGTGCTTATTATTTTCTTATGTTTATTATGTTATTATGTTCTTCTGTTGTTCTGTTCTTGCTAGGTAATAAAGATATTTGTTAAACTAGATTGTTGGTGTCCGAGTTAAATAATGTCATAGAGCTGTTACAAATTAAACTACAAAGGATAATAATTTAGCCAATGAAAATATATACAAATTAATATTAATGACACAATCTCTCCCCCTCTCTTCCTCTCTCTCCCCCTCTCTTGCTCCCTCTCTCTTCCCCTCTCTTGCTCCCTCTCTTCCCAACTCTCTTCCTCTCTCTCCTCCTCTGTGCTGTGTACATAAATTAGTATTTTAAACTAGGTTATACTGTCAGAGTTTAATTCTTCTAAAAAGAGAAAGGAAATAAATTTAGCCTAGTAAATGTACAAGTAATTTAAACTAGATTTGTGTCTGAGTTTAATCATGTTATAACAAATTAAAATCAAAACCTAATATACTTGTCTGATTTTAATTATGTTATAACAAATTAAAATCAACACCTAATATACCTGTAGGTATATACATAATATAACAGACATGTAATTGTCTCTTGATATAAAAAATTGATATAGTTTATTTATAGGAATGGACATATAGACATCTCATAACCGTAGATATCTCACAATATACCGGACATGTAAGTATGCATGAACTATATCATAACAGTAGGCATATCACAGTGCATACAGACAGATACAATTTTTTTTATGTCAGATCATGCTGTCATGCCAGGAAAGTGATCTGGCGGGTGAGATGACCCAGTCTTTCAGTAGATCCCGCTGCTCCTTTCCTGTCTTGGAGGTGGTATTGGGGCTAGGAAGAATGTCTACATCTGCTAGTTTTGGCCCGCTCTCCATGCTCCGAGGATAAAGTTGTGGTTCCCAGTCTCTGGACGATCCAGCTGCTGGATCTGCAGACCTGGGTAGTGCATCCTCATCAGGTTGTGCACAACCATGCATGCGGTGACGATGACCTTCATGGTGGAGGGGTGGTGCTGCATAGTCGTCAGCAGCACCTGGAAGCGGTTCGCTAGGATCCCAAAGGCATTCTCCACCATTCTCGTAGCTCGGGAGAGCCGGTAGTTGAAGAGTCGCTCCTCATTTGTCAACACCCTCCTGCTGTACGGCTTCATCATTGTCGGCTGCAGGGCGAAGGCATCATCACCGATGAGGAAATACACTCGGTTCGGGGTCAGGAAAACTGATGGTGCCACCTTCAGTCCCTGCCTTCAGCTCCGAGTCATTGTAGATCTGGGCGTCAGATGCGGAGCCCATGCCCCCAAGATCTGCCCCGATGAACTTGTAGTCCGCGTCTACAAGTGCCAACAGGACCACAGAGTAAAACCCATCATAATTGTAATAGTGACCCACTCTTAGGAGGGCACCAGTAGGCCATGTGCTTCGCATCCAGAGCGCCACAGGTATGGGAGAAGATCCACTTCTCCAGGAATTGGTCGGCGATGGCATGCCATCGTTGTGGAGTCATGGGGCATGTCATGACCTATTCCAGGTACTCATCGATGATGACCTGACACATTTCACGCATGATGAGCAACTGTGTGTTGTGGGGGACCCTCCACCCTAACTTCATCGATGAGTATTTGTTCCCAGATGCCAGGTGCCGCAGAGTAAGGGCGATCTTCAGCCCAGGCTCGAGCGGCACCATGCATGTATATTTTTGCCGATCCTGGGTCCTACTCTCGTCACAATCTTGTCAATCATCTGGTGAGGCATCTGCATAAAGTTGACGAACGACGCTGTGTCCTCGCTGCGGAGCTCAACCATAAGCTTGTCATACAACCCAAACTGTGGCCACCTCCCGATCCAGGGTCTGACCCACATTCTCCGCTGCTGCCTCCTCCTTCTCCTATTGACATGGGCCGGCAGAATAGCCATGAGGTAGAGATCTAGTTCATGCTGGTAAATGGCAACTCGGTAGTGATGCTGGAACTGTGGATGGAGTGTAGGGACATCCATTCTCTCTGATGAGTTGAGCAGGGCTGCTGGAAGATGCCCGGTGGTGCATTGATATACCGACCGCCAACATACTGGTGATACACTAGGGGCACGCTCGCATACGCCAGGGGTATGCTCGCGTAGGTTAACGGAACGTCGGGGTAACTTTATATATGTCAGCAACATGCGAAGGGTGCCGCTTGAACGTATGGCTAACGCGTACCACCATAACCCCAACGTATCCCTAATGTATGCTGACGTACCTCTAATGTACACGTAACATATGTGGTACGTATGAGCCACATGTCGACACACAGACATTTTGAGCAGGCACAACAATTTTCCAGATCTTTGATGCATGGCGACAACGTATACATAATATATGATGACTTACACTGATGTGTTGGTCGAAAATCACATACTTCGGCATACCCTCTGGTGTTCTCTGTGGCGGAGTGGTTAGAGTGTCTGACTTTTTTCTAGGTCGGACTCCTAATCTGAAGGTCGGTGGTTCGATTCCCCGTGCCCGCATCTCTGCCAATTTGGATTTCCACCGCTGTGTATAACTTACAGCGTCATCAAAGGCCAGTTGTTCTCATACCATGTCTATGTGGTGTGGGAGGTTAAACATCCCTTGGGTCGGTAAAAGTGTAGGCTCGGGCCTTCTATCGACAAACTGTCTAATGGTGAAAACAAGCCTATTCAGGCTTATCCATGATAGGCTGTATAAATCTTCAACAACAACAACAACTAAGGCTATGCGGCGTAGTGTGACCTGGGGATAGGATACTGTAAATCCATGAGATTAGGCCGAATTGTTCGCTTCTCTAATAACTAAATGACAGATTATTCGAGTCAATGCAAAGCCGATAAAAACATTTGCCGATAAAAACATCAAATTTTATATGCCAAGATTTGATCATACATATCAAATATAAATATTGGTGCACTTTTTAGACATTTATTGCTGCAAAGAAGACATGTCGATTTAATCAAATCTGTCACTGCTGTCCATCCCAGCCGTTAGTGTCCACCTTGCTAACTTAGCTTGGGAGATCAGTGATTAATTGATTGATTGATTGGTTGGTGGTTTCTTTACGCCGTGTCGGCAGCATAGACCAAATAAGCGCATGTGGCCCAATGTATGATGGTAACAATTGTAGTCTACCTTTCGTTGCCATTGTTGTTGTACAACACAGTTAAAAAAATAAAAAATTACAAAAACAAAAAATTGTTCGGCTCATTATGAAACTTGATTTGAGTCAAGGGCTTGTTCTAATTGATTATGTTTCAACAACATTTTCATGCAGGAGGTGATGTTCTTACAGATCATTCTACCAGTGTGTAGGTTTAGGATCGCCTGTCCCCTTTGGGATGACACCATTAAGCATTGTAGGTCAGTATCTTCAAGAACATTGTTGAATTCTTACCTAAATTGTCTACGCATAGGAGTACCCTATCGACTGATCAGAGTCTGCATACTAGGCTGTGGTCATTGTTCGTGGCAAATATTGCATAACCACCTTATTAAGTAATGCTCCCAGATGGATTTTCCATTAATACATGATAGGATTAGGCACCTAGCTCCATTGACCGGCTTCAAAATATATCTTAATCGCGTTACTGGACCAGTAAAGGGCGCATTCCATATACGCGTAATGCGAATGCGAATGCGACAAAAAATCGAAACGCCTTGATACCTATGAGCTACATTCCATACACGCGTAATGCGAATGCGAAAGAAATCCATTATCCCGATCGCTCCATGTAGCGATCAGTGCGTAATGCGTAAAGGTGGTGCGAATAGAAATCTGAGTCTGATGTGTCCATTAGTTTAACACCAGGAGAGGCGACTGAGCATTACCGAACAGTCTCACAGAGGGGTGCTAATTGGAAACACATGGTGAGCTGGCCACCGGGAGACATACGGTTAGGGGAAAGCTAAAAATGCTACCATATGCACAGAAATATGAATACTTATCTATAATTTGGTTATAATAAAGGTAGGAACTTACATAGATATAAATGCAATATTTGGTCATATACAGAGCAGTATGGAGAATAATTGTTTATTTTTATTTTTTAAATATAGCCAGTCGTGTGCCGCATAATGCATTACGCATTACGCGTGTATGGAATGATGGCATTCGCATAACGCATAACGCATTACGCATTACGCGTATATGGAATGCGCCCTTTAGGCAAAAGTAAGATGCGCAGTGAGTGAAACACGCTTTACTTGGAATAGTTATATTACCTATAATCCATTAACAACAAGTGAACTAATAATCATAATGACATAGTTACAACACAGTGTATATAATAAATAAAATAAAGTAACAACAACATTGCAAGTGACCGGATGCAGTTGCTGAATCGATAGAGTGCATGCCCGCGTGGAAGGTTGGGAGTTTGATTCCCAGTCGATTCAAACCAATGACTTACAAAATTGATACTTGTCACTACCTGGTCTGGCACCTGGCATTACTATAATAGGGCAAGGACTGGTTAGGTCAGTATCAGGATAATGTGACTAAGTGGGAAATCGGGTCATGGTACCAGCGGCCTGGTTTCCCGATGGGCCAGCACTATAACGTCGCCATGAGTGCGCACTGCTAAAACTTACAATTCGGTACTCGTCCTGATATGACCGTAGATCTTGCTGGGGCATAAAACTTCAACAAACAAACAATAATTGCAAGTTACTAGGTGCCTGACTCCAAACTGGTTAAGTTTCGATATACCAGCTCCCATGAACCTTAAAGCTGCATAGTCCGATGAAGCATCAACTTTTCAAAATCAAAACAATTATCTAGATTTGATTCTACATATCTAACTTAGATACTAATACATTTATTAAGTATTTGTTGCCACATAGAAGGGAACGCTGAGTCGATTTAATAGAACCTGTTACTGCAGAAGCCTATGGTATCAGAGTTTTGGCCAAAATTATTTTCACATGTTTGAATTTCAAATATCTCCAAAGGTCTCTTCAAACTAAATTAAGGTAGATTATAATGATCACCTTAATATAATTATCTCAGAAAAATGTAAGAAACTCAAGACCATCGGACTATGCAACTTTAACTTCCAGTAGGCGGAAGATGAAGTAAGAATTTATAAACAAACACAAACATACACACAAACACACACACATAGTTGAATGGACGGTAATACCACGTGCCATTAGATGAGCAAGGACCATACCTGGCTATAGCGAATGGTATGCCAAAGCTATCTGGGTCATTCTCTGAAACTGGGTACCACATATCTGGTATCCATGTTACGTTGGACATGGTAAATTCTTTCTCTTTTTAATAGCAAGTCAAATAATTATTGTTGCCTTTTGTTATTAAGTATGTTAGCAATACTTTTTATATGTATTTAATATATCCCACAAAACGTATCAAAAGTATGTTTAGATGATTTCATGCTAAAGCGAAAATGTGAAATTTTACACATTTACACTAAAGTTTACACAAATTAGTTTTTTTTCAACTTTGTTCCAACTTTGTTCTTGTAAAACATTATTTTGTTTGCTTAACTGTAATCAAAGAAATATAGTTTGAATGTGTTCTGTACATTAAAATTTATGTTATGGATGTGTGCTTAATGTCCATATTACATAACATATTTTCCTATTCTCATTTGTTATAAGATCAAAATCAAAAAGTGAAATTTTTTTGTTCAACTCTGACACATATACAGCATGTAAAGCTTCATATGAATATTGATTCTGATATTATTCGGAATGTTTTTTTGCTATTATTTGGGATGCTTTCAGTTTTCACTTCCATGTCACAAAAGTGGTACCCAGCTTCAGAGAACAACCCATCTATATGTGAATAACTAGTCCCTACTAAAACAGATTATAATTTAATACTCCCCGCAATAACACATATAGGCCTACTTCAATTGTTGTGACTGTATTATCGCCCATACCTAACTCGTTCTTGATTAGGCTTTATGTTCTAGCAACATTTAAAGTCATATATGAATGGGATTCGAACTACCCAATTGTTGTCATATATACGTCCTATTAAAAAAAAAAATTGTTTAACATTAATCGGTAAATATAAAAAATCGCGGAAATCGAAACCGCGGAGATATTTCATCCTTAACCTATAAGAGATTATACAAGTTGGTCAGTATGTAACAATGTCAGGGTAAATATAGTGAAATGCTCACTGATGACAACATCAGGGCTTTCGATGACGCTGAAGCTCAGATTAAATGTGCGTAACCACCTATTTGATAGTGACAAAGCTGAGAATGTACATTGCAGGCTGGAAAATTAAAGCTACATCTTTCACTTTTCTCCAAGTGACCCATAAAGAAGTGATTCATAAGTTACCGACGAGTCGCAGGCGGAATTCCCCATTGATAACCTTAATAATCCCTATATCACCCGTCAATATTAAATCATTTAGTAAAAATTAACATCACCTATTAGTTGTATTTGTAGCTATCTATGCTCGTACACACACACGCAGACACACACACACCAATGGGGGGGGGGGGGGGGGCAGAGGGGGGGGGGGGGGGGGGCAATGAAAGGCTAAGATAAATGATGTCTTTACAGAAACACAGGTTTTCAAGACATGGTGCCTCTATAGAAGCACCCACGTTTTCCATCACATGGCTTGCTGTTCTTTTCCTATATTAGTTAAGGGGGGAGAATTTGGAACTGTGCAAACGTGTTTACCTGGTAACTGGATCCTCCGGGCGCATACATTCCAGAGGGCCCCACCAGAGCGGGTTCACAGTAGGAAAACATCAACAGTGGCAGGAGAGGGGCGAGGCCCTATTCCTGCTGCTGGTAGACGATGGTCACAGGGCCGACTCGCCGAGCATGTTGGCGGGTATCCCGGGATGGGGAGTGGGGGAGGGGGAGGGCTGTCTACCGCCCTGCCGCCCTCTGGAGGCCCTCACACGCACCGCGCAGAGCCGGGCTGACCATTTGGTGGTGGTGGTGTGAGGGAAGGTTATCAAGGACACTGGCTGCTCGCTACAATGCTATACATACATCCTCACCATGCGGCGACCCACACAGTCCCAGCGTAGCCTGATCTCGCACACACATAGGCGGCGGAAGCAGCGAGCTGCTCTCATGCGCGTGCGCGAATGCGCCTGATGGACAGACGTGGAGGTGTCAGTAGCGCTCCAGTGAGCAGGCAGTGGTGCTGAGGGAGACCTGCAACGTTACTGTCTGTGAGCGCACATACCGCCGGTGGAGGCGGTGGTCGAGCGCTGCCAGTGCACACATGAGCAGCTCGCCCTGGTATTTGCACAGAGCCACGTGTCCAGTGAGCAGCTCGCCGCGTGTGCTGGATGACAATAGCATTACTAGCGAAATGGATGAGGCGAGGGGAGGGATGAGGCGAGGGGAGGGAGGAGCAGGGGAGGGGGCAAGGGGAAGGGAGGGAGGGGAGGAGGGAGGGAGGGAGGGAGGAGGCCAGAGGGGGGAGGAGGCCACAGGAGGAAGGCCAGGAAATGGAGGAGACAAAGGGAGGGAAGAGGCCAGGGGAGGGCAGGATATAGAGGCGGTTAGGGGAGGGAGGAGGACAGGGGAGGAGGAGGCCAGGGGAGGGAGGAGGCCAGGAAATGAAGGAGGCTAGGGGAGGGAGGAGGGCCCGGAAATGGAGGAGGTTAGGGGAGGGAGGAGGGCCAGGAAATGGAGGAGGCTAGGGGAGGGAGGTGGCCATGGGAGGGATGTGGCCCGAGGAGGAAAGGGGCCAGGGGAAGGAGCAGGCCGGGTATGGAGCCGGCAGGGGAGGGAGTAGGCCAGGGGAAGGAGCAGACCAGGGGAGGGAGCAGGCCAGGGGAGGGACGGTCTGGGGATAGCGAAGCCAATGGTCACAGCAGCAGCAAACGGATCAGCACCACTCAGACACCACGGCATTACTATTAATATTATATTATGGAAGGGAGCAGCACCAACACAGACTCAGGTGGGGGCAATGGGAGCAGGAGGAGAACAACATGATTTTACATACACACAGTCCCGAGTGAGTGGGCAAAGTGATTTCAAATGGGTCGTAGTACACCCAAGAGAACTATTATGTCTACAAGTAGGCATATGTACAATCAGGCGTTTTCTTGTCATGTTTTACATGTACAATTACATATCTGTTTTAATCTTAACTATGGGTGGTAGTACTAGTACTGGTGGCATAGATCGGAAGGCAGCCCCTTCTCAGCAGCACATCAGTCACTCGATAGGAATTAAGAATTTCGATCTGTAAAGATGCATATCTGACCAGCTTTGATTTTTGAACTGCTTCGCTCAAACACACTCTCTAACGTGTCCATCGCTCGAACTATATATTTGAAACGGGCCCAGCATCCATTAATTTGACTAATGCCTCGGTCACAAATGCGTTACAGTGTGCCTGGCGTGGCCGGAAGTCGCCGCATCGGCCAGACCGTACGGCGACCGTACAGTTAGTTACAGTCGCCGTATGGTGACCGTATGTTCTTTTTGCTCGCCGCAAGGTGTTGCAGTTTTTTTAAAGTTGGAGTTATCTTAACTTCGAAAAATCGCAATGCCACAGGCCGCAACCCTGCCAATCCAGACCCCACAACACTGTATGATCACCGCTGTTGACATCAATGAAAAGGTCAAATGAATATCAATATGGTACAAAATTCATGTTTTTATGATCAATATTAAGAAAGTTGTGACTTTTTTGTGTATATTAAATGTGTATAAATTCAACACAAACCGTAGATATGTGAAGAGATAAACTGCAGGCCGCAACGCCGTAACATTTGCATAAACTGCAAGACACACCGCAGACCACAGCACCGTACGGAGACCGCAGCATAACTGTTGTTGTCTTTTATCTCTGGAATGCTGTCTACAGCTGACTATTGATCGTATTTGATATTTGCTTTAGTGAAGGCAGTACACGCAAATAGCTATCTATGTCATGGAAATAAATATGTTGGCCAATGGTAAAAATATCGACACTTTATATGCGGTGATAAGTACTCAGGGGAGGGTTTGTTGTTTATTTGTTGTTGTTTTACGTCCTAGCAACATCTAAGGTCATATCAGGACGGGTACCGACTTGTGACAGTGCGCACTCATGGTGACTTTATAGTACTGCCCCACTGGGAGACCAAACCACCAGCACCGTGACCTGATATCCCAATCAGTCACATTATCCTGACACTGAGCCAACCAGTCCTTGTCCTATCCTAATAATGGTGAGCGCCTGGCTACGAAGCAACAAGTATCAATTTTTAAGTCATTGGTTTGACTCCACCAGGGTTCGAACCCACGATCGCACGGTCTACCAACACGGGAGACGGACGCTCCAACTCATTCGGCCATCCCGTCAGGGAGGATCAGCAATGCAATGTGCAGTGCCTGCTTCTGTTTGCCATTTTTATATACGACTCATACTCATAGTCATAGGAATGACCAGTAGGGTCGCACATCATCACTTGACCGCACTTGAATCACTCAATATTCATAAACACCATGTCGAGATTTGGACTTCCTCTAATGATTACAATCTTCTAACATGACTCATACAAAGGAATCTACACCTTAGTTTTCGTTGATTTTTCATTGCGATGTAAATTAACCGACAGAAAGCAGACTAACAAACAAAAAAGTGTTTCCGGTTGTGCGACCGACCCTGCAAAAAGTCAAGACTGTACATTTTCTTGGTTCAGTGAATTACTGGTGGTGTAACATCAAATTCCAGCAGGGCTAAGGGATTCCTGATAAACAAAAATAACAATTATTAACAAATCTCTACCTACCGACCATACATTTTTTTTGTGCTTGCATACAACAGGACACACAACTTTTTAAAGGCTTTAAAGAGGTATGTGAAGCAATACATACAATCGGATGTTGCAACTCAATAAATAACTTGGTTGTAAGTGAAAGAGAAATATAGCGTGTGAGCATGACCATGACTATGAGAGATAGTGTATATGTGTGTTTGTGTGTGTGTGTTTGTTTGTTTGTGTGTGTGGGTGTGTGATGGACCACTTGTTCAATGTCTCGGAGAGGTTACCCGGCGGTATGCCTTGAACATCAGCGGGTCTTGACTTAGGCGATACTCTAATTATTCGCCATGGGGCGGCAGTAGGTGGCGTTGCGTGCGCGTCACACTGCGCAGGCGTGCGCAGCTGCGCCGGGGCGTCTGGGGAGGGAAGCACGTGACACGCAGCGCTGGGAGGCGTGTTTGGGGCGTCACCCCCCGCCCCCCCCCCTCCCCGCACACCCACCCCATTGATTAAGGCACGTGACGGTGCGGGTAGTCGATCATTTGCACCAAAATAGCACGCCGGAAACCTGATGCTGGCTTGAGGTGGGGAGGGGGGGGGGGAGTGGTAAGTCGACATTAGGCGAATCAAACAATAGATGACGGTCACAACGCTGGCCATTTCTGTGAATGCGCAAAGGACCTTTTAGTTTTACACAGAGCATGCGTAATGAGCGGGTACGCACACCATTAGTTGCAACTGTCGTCAGTGGTGGAATTGCTCTATTATACCTTTTGCACAGAGCATGTTGCACAGCGAGCTGCGATCCAAAACAGTAGATCTTCCACTGCTGTCAGAGGGCCATTGGTAACAATGGAAGGGAGGCTTTTACAATCAAATATAATTGTAGCCCCTTTTTCCCAATCGATGTGCGGAGTGTTATCCAGCTAGTGGTGTCCTTTAATTTTAAACCACAGACAACTAATAATCCAAACCTCTTATTTTCTTTACAGTGGAATAATTCTGTGCTTTTGAATTTCTGCCACATTTCTTAGATAAGCATATTACTATTATTAGGGTGATCATTATCATCTACTTTACTTTACTTTGAACAAACCTATCTTTTTGCAGTGTCATGGTTTTGAGTTTTAAGTTGATCATTGGAATTTTTACTACAAATGGTTCACATTGAAAATATTTGTTGGCGCACATAGACAAAAAATCGGACACCATAGCTTCCGGCAGTAACAGGCTCTATTAAATTGTATTAGTTTGCCTGTATACGCAGCAACGCTTAATAAGTGCACCAGTATCTAGCGTTGATATATTGAATAAAATGTAGTATTTTGCTTTAGAAAATTTGATACTTTTCCCTCAGACTATGCAGATCTAACGGTGAAGATAGTCGAAGTGAAAACCTGCAAAATGTAGTTGTTGTTCACACGGAAAAGACTGGACATGTTTTTCCCCTCTCTTTTAACCCACTTCCAAACACAACACAGCACAGCATTGTAATACATGCTTAATGAGTGCAGTAAGTTTCTAAGGTAGGATCAAAACTAGGTCATATTTTTGGTTGCGAAAATGTGATGTTTTCAGAGGATTACGCAGCTTTAATGTTAGTGTCGTAGGTATGATGCAAATGGGAAATATTGTGCCTAGAGCATGATTCGAACCCACACCTCTTCTATTTCGGGCTAGTGTGTTAACCATTACACCAGCAACGCTCCCTGATGTTATCATCCTATCTACATATATATCTGTCTCTGTGGCACAGTGCCTGAGAGAGGTCAGTGCTGACTACTACACTGGTCCCCTCTGAAATTCTAATGGCCCTGTCACACTACGACGTAACAACGTCAACGTAGGGAGAACGTGAATAACGTCGAACTTCTCGGCGTAGTATGCAAATTTGGGCACAAGTTGAACGTGGATGCAGCATAGTGGACGCGAGAGTAACGGCGGTAAAGCGTAGTGATGGCGTCATTCAACAAGAGAGGACAACGTAATTACGCTCAGGGAACATTATGTACGTTATTCCATCGCCAGAACTACATTGCTTTACGCTACCTTACATTACTTACGTCATGAAACGGTGGCAAAACGGTAAACGTATGTGGGACATCCGTTAGGCGTCCGCTATCCCAGCGTTTTCACTACGCGGACTGCACGTTCCCACTGGCTTTAATGTGGGTCAACGTAGTGCAACGTAGTTGAACGTAGTGACCAACATTTTAATAACGTCTGTTTAACGTCATTGACGTTCACCGAACGTGTACAGAACGTACGGCAAACATAAACCCTTACGTTTGAGGTATGTCGAAAGTTTTGAACATGTCCAAAACCTTGACGTAACTCGACGTAACACAACATAGCGTGACGTAGCTCGAATGTTAGTGTCGTAGGTATGATGCAAATGGGAAATATTGTGCCTAGAGCATGATTCGAACCCACACCTCTTCTATTTCGGGCTAGTGTGTTAACCATTACACCAGCAACGCTCCCTGATGTTATCATCCTATCTACATATATATCTGTCTCTGTGGCACAGTGCCTGAGAGAGGTCAGTGCTGACTACTACACTGGTCCCCTCTGAAATTCTAATGGCCCTGTCACACTACGACGTAACAACGTCAACGTAGGGAGAACGTGAAAAACGTCGAACTTCTCGGCGTAGTATGCAAATTTGGGCACAAGTTGAACGTGGATGCAGCATAGTGGACGCGAGAGTAACGGCGGTAAAGCGTAGTGATGGCGTCATTCAACAAGAGAGGACAACGTAATTACGCTCAGGGAACATTATGTACGTTATTCCATCGCCAGAACTACATTGCTTTACGCTACCTTACATTACTTACGTCATGAAACGGTGGCAAAACGGTAAACGTATGTGGGACATCCGTTAGGCGTCCGCTATCCCAGCGTTTTCACTACGCGGACTGCACGTTCCCACTGGCTTTAATGTGGGTCAACGTAGTGCAACGTAGTTGAACGTAGTGACCAACATTTTAATAACGTCTGTTTAACGTCATTGACGTTCACCGAACGTGTACAGAACGTACGGCGAACATAAACCCTTACGTTTGAGGTATGTCGAAAGTTTTGAACATGTCCAAAACCTTGACGTAACTCGACGTAACACAACATAGCGTGACGTAGCTCGATGTCAGTCTAACATCATTCTGACGTCATTATAACGTAACCCAACGTACGTCAACATAATGACGAAAAATGACCACGTTAGGCTCACGTTCGCTCATTACGTCGTAGTGTGACAGGGGTATAAGTCTAATTAAATAGTTTACATAAGTCGTTTATTGCTTACAAATACATACATACATGCAATGCACTTACATATATAAATAGACAGGGTAGGTTGTACAGGGCATAGCTTGTACAGGATCCTGTCACTGCACCAGTGTCGTGGGCATGATGCAAATGGTAAATATTGCACCTCGAGCAGTATTCGAACCCACACCTCTTGCACATCAATCTAGTGTGCTCTAACCATTACAACACATAGGTTCCCTGATGTCATCACCCTATCCAGGCCCACCTGTCTATTTAGATCCTTGCCTGAGGTTGTTCGCATTTTGCGTCCTGGCAACATCTAAGGTCATATCAGGACAGGTACTGACTTGTCACAGTGTGCACTCATTGTGACTTTATAGTGCTGACCCACTGGGAAATCAGGCCGCCAGTACCATGGCACGATATCCCCCTCAGTCACATTATCCTGACACAGAATGAACCCGTCCTTGCCCTATCCTATTAATGCTGAGTGCCAAGCTAGGAAGTGACAAGTATCAATTTTGTAAGTCATTGGTTTGACTCGACCAGGAATCGAACTCCTGATGTCCCACACGGGAAGCCTAAGCTCTACCGATTCGGCCACCGCGCCTGAAACTGGTGAGAGATCAGTGCAGAAACTTAGCACGTGGGTGCGCTGCTTCATCGGCACTGCGCTTACCACACAGACAGCCTACCTGGGAGGCACCAGGTGGTGCTCATTAGACGCCTGGACCCTGTCACACCTGCCGTGTGCGCACAGCAACCAATGAGATCACGACGTGCACCCAACCCCGACTACATCCCAACTGACGGCACCTAAATGCCACCAGCAAACGGAGAACCCAATATTAAAGTGTAATTCAGCACTGACCCTGTGAGCGCCGCCTAACTTTGATTTCCTTACTGGAGCGTCAATGATTGGATCGGGTTTGGGAATCCTTACTGGCTTTTTACACTTCGCAGTTAAATCTATAGCAGTGTCTATATATGAAGAGTATTCCCTCTCCACTGACTGGAGCGCTGTTGTGGCTATAGCCCCGTTCACACATACACATTAAACCAGCTTAACTAATTGGAATTAACTAGTCCGGCTTAAGATGTGTGTGTGCTAAATCGATTTAGCTTTAAGTCGACTCAACTAGTTCGCTTCACATAAAAAGAGTTTGTGAGGTGATTTAGTCCAAATCGGCTTAAGTTGCATGTGTGAACACAGAGCTAAATCGGTTTAGTTAGTCTGGCTTAAGTAAATCGATTTAATGGCGTGTGAAGATAGCTTTACTCACAGTTCCGGTATTTCATGGTTTTTAATTTATTCAATTCAAGGGGGTGGGCGGAGAAGGAGCATGTTGTCCACGGATCCATTGAACAGAAAGGAGATTCACGATGCTGTATAGATTCCAGCAGGATGTAAATGTAGGCAATGCGGTTTTGTTAGCACACGGTTGTCCCTGAAGCGGGACTGGAACTGCGACCTGGTGTATTTACACGCCTGGAAGTGAAATGTTTCCCTGCCAGCTCTATCCACATATACTTTAATCTAATTTTGAACCAAAAGCACATGGTACCTGATAACCGAATTTAGAATGGTACTTGTCCTTTATTTGTTTCTGAATTAGGTTGTAGTGAAAGTGTTCTGCTAAATATACTACATTAAATGAAACACCACTTCTCTGTGTACCAGTGTGCTCTACCGCCACTCAACCATGGCCAGGAGCTTGATTACTGGCTGCAGGACACACGTGTTGTTATATCGGAAGTGGTCTCTTTAAACCATTTACTGCTACTTTCTTAGTTAATCTAAGCGCTACTATTCCATTATTAGCCCATATAGGCTAGACCAAAAAGATGGGTGTTCATAAGCATTCGAGCAATGGCGTCAATGGAATCATGGGTACAATTTCCTTTAGTATAATATCGTTTGTTTCCAAACAAATATGGAAATATTACCTAAATAATTAATAATATCTTAATAATTAGTATCTTAATAATGAGTTATTATCTTTCCAAATACATTATTTTCCGCATAATACAAACAAGAATGGATATCACTTGATTCAGAAATATCTTGATTCAGATTGTACATCAATATAGCCAAAGCGACGATCACCCGTTTTCACAGTACAAAGGAAAAGAGCGAACAAAAAGAAAGAAAGCGAATAGAAAGAAAGAACGAGTTTAAATAGAAATAGAGAATAAAAAGAAAGGAGGAAAGAAGTTAACAGTATACAAAATAATAAATAAAAATGCTTAAGCACCGTAAATGTCGCAGAACAACAATACTCAATAGTTCAATTGTAGAGGCACTGTGAGAAGGAAGCCGTCCTGACAAGGGGCTGTTTTAAGATCAAGGCATTGTGGGGGGAACGGCAACATCGGAGGGACAAGGTGGGGAACATAGGGGAGGGGGGAGAGATAGGGAGAGTGGGCGCTCTACAGAATACCAAATCATTATATAGAACAGTCATGGTCTTAATAAAACAACAGAAAGAAATATACAGAATAAAGACCATTAAAAAGTATCGTAAATGTCAGTAAACGACAGGAGCTGCTCATGGAGGGAGGAAAAACACGTTGAGCAGGAAGCTGCATTGACAAGAGGCTATTTAAGATCAAGGCGAGGGGCTGGCGGATAAGGTGCCAGCACCGGAAGGGGCGTGGTGGGTGAAGAGAGGGTGGTGGCGCAGTAAACTACGGTAGTATATGAGCCACCTGCCGGCGCCCTCAACACACCACACCGCCAGTCACTGCCCCGCACCCCACCACACCGCCATTCCCCGCCCCGCACCCCACCACACCACGCCGCCAGTGCCCGCCCCGCACCCCACCACACCACGCCGCCAGTGCCCGCCCCGCACCCCACCACACCACGCCGCCAGTGCCCGCCCCGCACCCCACCACACCACGCCGCCAGTCCCCGCCCCGCACCCCACCAAACCACGCCGCCAGTCCCCGCCCCGCACCTCACCACACCGCCAGTTCCCGCCCCGCCCCGCACCCCACCACACCACGCCGCCAGTCCCCGCCCCGCACCCCACCACACCGCCAGTTCCTGCCCAGCACCCCACCACCCCCCACTCCCCCCCGCACCCACACACGCCAGTCCCCGCCCCGCACCCCACCACAACACACCGCACACCCCACACCCCATACCCCCCTCCCCGCACCACAACACATCACACCACACCACCACGGGTGACAACACACAGCACCAACCCCTCCCCGCACCGCTCCACCATTCCCGGTACCGCACCAAATCACACCGCGCCACAACACACCGCGTCAGCACTTCCCGCCCAGCCCCGCACCAAAACCCGACACACAATTCCCCGCCTCACCACTCCCCACACCCCGCACCGCACCCCCCCCCCCCCCATCACCACTTTCCATCCCACCCCGCACCAGAACACACACGCACCATCACTCCCCGCCCCACCAATCCCCGCCCCACCACAACACACCGTACCATCTTGCCCCACCACTGCCCGCCCGGCCCCGCACCACAAGGCACCGCACTACACAGCACCGCACCGCACCGCACCACACCGCACCGCCACTGCCCGCCCAGCCATGCACCACATCGCCCCGTCCCACCCACCCCCAGCCCCGCTCAACACCTCCCCACCCCACACAGCTCGTTGCTGACGGCGACAGGGCGTGTCGGGTTACCTGGCTTTCCAGGTAAAACCAGCCGCACACTGAGGCCGGATCAGATTTCCTGACGCTGGCCCGAATCCAAGCGTCGGTGTGTCGGTGTGCTGCTGCTGCTGCTGCTTCTGCTGGAGGGTGGTGGTGGTGGTGGTGGTGGTCGTCGTCGTCATGGAGGTGGTGGTGGGGTGAGGATGCATCACCCCCCCCCCCACCTTACACACACACGCACACGCACACACACATGCGCGCGCACACACACACACACACACACACACACACACACACACACACACACCGGAACACCCGCGGCGGGGGATGCATGTTTCTTACCAAAAAAATTTCAATACTTCCGATTTCCCACCAAATCATACAAATCGAAATGAACAAGGGAATATTGGGAGATGTCAAATACAAACTGAATCCACACTTCACACATTGTAAATAGCACAGATTGATCAAGCTACTGAGATCACCCCTAACGAAAACTAAATGAGGTGAACTGTGAGTGACACGGCCCCGAGGGCGGCGCACGCCGTTGGCGGGCGTCCTCCGGGGCTGGCGGAACGCCGTGTTTCCATAATGAGGCCAGAGCGAGGCATGTCGTACGGCCTTTATAGGCATAATAAAACGCATCTTTATTATCGACTCCATGCCACACACACACACACACGCCACACACACACACACACGCACGCATCCTCTCCCTGCCGATCGGCCAGCAGCCGGGGACAGGGGGAAGAGAACGTGGGTTGTGGGTGGAGAGAAGCAGTGAGAGAAGTAGGAGGCGAGGAGGAGGGGAGGGGGCAGGGGGATCCCCGAGAAAGAGAAACCTCAGCAGGAGCAGGAGGGAGATGAAGAGAGGAGGTAGGCGATGAAGACAATAATGATCACGATACTGGGAAGATTTGTTTCGTTCGTTGTTATTTTATGTCCTAGCAACATCTTAGATCATATCAGGACGAGTACCGACATGTGACAGTGCGCATTCATGGTGGTTTTACAGTGCGCCCTCACTGGGAGACTAGGCTGTCAGCACCATGACTTGATATCCCATTCGGTCACATTATCATGACACTGAGCTAACCAGGAGGAGGAGCAGGAGGAGGAGGAGGGGGCAGGAGGAGGAGGAGGAGGAGGCACGACGAAATGGGTGGATAAGGAGGATGACGACGACTGCAAATGCTTACATATGGGAGGGGGGGAAGGGGAGGTGGCGGGCGCACATGACGTAAAATATGCAACATGATAACTGCTTCGGTAGGACGCCGACGGCAGCCAATGAACAGTTCACAACTAGATGAGAGGCACTCAGAACCTAATGTCCATCAAACCCTACTCCGCCTTGTGTGCCATGCCCGTCAGCAACTGGTGAAATCTGCCAGTGTTAGCTGGCATTGTGACTAGATCAAACTAAATTTACCTAGCGCGATCTCACCAGACGGGATGGCCGAACGAGTAGAGCCTCCGTCTCCCGTTTTGGTAGATCGTGGGATTCGAAACAATGGATTCGAACCCTGGTCGAGTCAAACCAATGACTTAAATATTTATACTTGTCGCTTCCGAGCTAGTCGCTTGGCATTGTTAGGATATGGCAAGTATTCCCTAAAGCCCAAGTCACACCTACCTGGACGAGCCGCGGATTTTTAGCCAGACCACCCTCGGACCATTCCCCCAGAATGTCCAGGACAGCCCCAAAATAAATTCGCTATTTTGGCCGTTTTTGGGCTCACTGTCACACCTACCCAGACGAGCCACGGTCTTGCCACGGACCAGAGGCCGGATCGAGCCCACTCACCCCCAGACTACCCGGTGTATCCATGGAGTAGTCACGGATCAGTCCCGGACAACCCTGGACCACCCACAGACTCTCCGGTGTATCCACGGATTATCCCCGGACTGGGTGGAGAACCCCGGACAAGCCTGGGACCAGCCCCAGTGCATCCCCGGTTCATCCCCAGACTGCCCGGACCACCTCCGGACTACTCCCGGATAGCCAGGAGATGACACATCACATCATGACCAAACCAACTGGGAAGAGAGTAGCATCGAAGCGGGTTGCGCAGAAGGAGCCCACCCCACACAAGGTGACTACCGAAACACGGAGAAGACCACCACCACCGTCACCCTCAACTTCGGGGTTGTCATCAGATGAGGAATCTGCCTGGGACATGTCACCACCTCCCAGTGCTATGACGCTGGCTCCAACAGTCCAGTTTTCACAGGGGAAGACGGCAGTGAAGCGCAAGAAGCTGGACTCTCTAGCTCTGACAAGTGAGCAGCACATGGAGAAGTTGGAGTGGTTACGCTTAAATGACTACATTTATGTCAAAGGATGTAGCAACTACAAGAACATGGCCTTAAAGAGGCGAAGGAAATATGACGACCCTAAACCGCTCATCACCTGGTATGAGTCTATACGGTCAAGGTGGGAAAACTGAGCCGAAGGTTTGGTGTCGCAGTGAGGGAGTTGTCCAATCAGGAGATCTACATGAAAGAGCATTTCGGCTTCCTGAGGATTGACATCGTGCGGCAGCCATCCAGATTAGGTGTCACTCTGCAGTTCTGGTTGCAACCCGTGCCACCAGCTTCGACAGCAACAACCACAGCAACAGCTACAACCACATCAACAGCTTCGACTTCCGGTGCAGCCCCTCTCACCCTACTACCTACTTGCAGTGATGACGATGACGACAATTTGACGGCAACTGACCAGGCACCACCACCGGCAACTCAACCAGCAACTCAACCCGCAACTCCTCAGCCGGTAATCAAGGGGAAGACAAACCCACGTACACCAAATACAGACATTGAACAATTGCTGTCGAACCTGTGGGACCAGCATGAGTAGGCTGGAATAATGCAGGGGCGGATAAGCGAGATGCTACACCCATTGAAAGTGTCGGCACAGATACTGTGGGGATTGTGGCTGGGGTCGATTGCAGCAGATATCGACCCCTCACTTTTGGGACAGTCTACACAAAAAGTTTTGCCTTGGCAACACGTTTACGGACGGAAAGCCTACAACTGGCACAGCAGAAGGAATAAACACAAGAGATACAAATTCCACAACCACAAGCTTTACTTTACAGCAGTGCGCTTGGACCCCCGCGAGGTTCTCTACCTCGCTTTTTGTTGTTTTTCTGCGCCACATGAAGAGCCTTAGCTGTTCCTGTAGTTTTGCTAGTTTATCTGGGGGGAGTTTTAGTTCCATGTTGACCGAGTCTACCTCAATACCTAGGAACCTTGCTATCTTGTTTTGGATAGACCAACTTTTTGAAGCTTACGTAGAAATCGATCTGGCGCAGGATCCCCACCAGTAGCAGCTGACCCTCCTTGCATTCTATCTCTGTCCTAGCGACGAAGCAAAAGTCGTCTAAGTAATTAATGCACTCTGGATGCCCCTGGCGTACCATGCACCTAACAATAAAATGGCAAATTTTCGAAAATACATAGGGGCTGCTGCTAAGACCCATACATAGGCGGTTGTCCCATAAAAAGACCGTTTTTCCCGCGAATTCCCATGCTAGGCCCTGAGTTATAACAAAAATTTGCCCGACAACCTTCCGCGCTGTCATTTACACACTTTCCCGTTGGACTCGAACAGTCTACAATAGCCCGGAAGTCATCATCACCTTTTGGGACACTACCTAGAGCATGTATCCCCATACAGGATTCATCAACAATCATCAACAGTTCTCCATCAATTTCACGTTGTAACCTGCCCGACATGGCCACACCTATCTCACCTTTAGTTATAGAACCATAGTTTTCCTTATGATAAGTGCTGTCACATTCACTATTAATGACTCTGAAACTGAAACAAACCCCCCCCCCCGGAGAATATAGTTCCAGTCCAGTTCTACATCCCCGCGGCAGAAGCATTCAGCATATACACGACATGGTTTTATTTGAACACGAACGCCACCGATCAAATAGGTACAATTACCACAACCGTTTATGCAATCTTCAAAAATGTCTATGACACGTTCGCACCGAGTGTGCGCACCATCACGGTCGATGGCCAACAAAGTACATCTCAACCCCGTCCCGTCCTTAGTATGGTCACGGCCGACCACCCGCAACCAGTCCTCGTTCCGTTCCTTTAGTTGCGGGTGATTGACACCAAAGCATCCCGAGGTGTGGCCACCCTGGCCACCGTCACTGGACCGCGTTTCAATGGTCCCCGCGTTGTTGCTTGCGCCGAGTTGGGCAGCCTCAGTCACAAGGTCCCTGCCAATTTCAAACCTGCCGGTTTTGCCGTGATCAGAGTGTCCCCCCCCCCCCCCGCTTGGGGTGTGGGGGGCGATTCCCCCCCAACGGTCAGGCGACGACATTAAACGCTCGGTGTGGATGCGGAGGCTTTCCCCCGCACTAATCTCGCCTCAGAAGTAGCCATTGTCCCGGTGCCGCGGCCGACACCCCAACCGCTATCATCACACACCTTGGGTGAGATGTGGGCCATGTTTGTATTGGTAGCAACTTGACGTGGACCGCTCGCCCCTATGAGGTCGCTGTCCACACTCGCTAACCCACGCCCACAGCTGTCCAAAGGTCCAAGTCAATACTTTTTGTTTGGACAGGCGTCCACTACGTGATTTTTGCTTTTGCACGACAAACAATGATGGTCCCACTCGCATCTTTCCCGCACACAGCCGTCTTTATTATAATTATGGCCAAAGCACACCCCTTTCACCTTACTCACGCCATTCCGTATGGTGTCGGTATGAGGTTTTGCCACGCCGCTCCGACTTTTGGTGGTTACTGTTTTATGTGAGCGTGAATTATCCATATTGAAGTGCAAAAGTGACAAACCGTTGTCCCCCATTTTGAAAGCTCTCACTCCCTTCTCTTTTGCCTTCTCCCGCACTGCTGTATCGTAGCCCCTGTAGGCTTCGTCGGTGTAATTGTTATTGGTAGAGTGCATCGTCATGTATGCTAGGTGTCCCATGTAACCCTTTAGTTCCTCAACATCCATATTCGCCTTTGTTGATCCCTTGATGCCCCAAAATAAACCGGCGTACAGCAACTCGTTAAAAGTTTGTCGTCTCACGTTCTGTTTCCCTTTTGTGTAATGAGCAAGGGAGAACTTACTTTTCATTTTCTTCCTACGTCTCCTACGATTCTGGCTGCTTTCCCTGTCGTCATCCGATTCCGATGAGTCCGTGGATGACGAAGACGACGGTGATGAATCGGCCGGACTGTCGTCGGAGTCACTACTCGTCACGTCCTTCTTTTTGCTTGTTTTCCTTTCCTTCTTTTTTGTCTTTTTCCCCTTCGTCGCTTTTGCTGTCGTCCGTGTTGCTCATTCCTCCGCCGCGATTTCTTTTTCCAATGCGGCCTTCAACTCGGCCTTCCTTCGCGAAAGCACTCGGGCTTCCAGCATCCTTCTCAACTCTATTTCCTCCGCATCCGGCTCCACTTTGATCGGCGCTCTTTTATTGGCAGGTTGGCTTACCTCACCCACGTCCGACAATGACAGTTTCAGCATACTGTCCGCCGTACCCTCATCCGTACTCTCCGTACCTAACTGATGTTCGTCTGCCGGCTCCGTCTTCACCGTCCTACGGCCAGCCTTAGCATTAACCACCTTGCATTTACTTCCACGAGGTGGTTCATGATTGTCCCCACACGCCTGGCAATTATCCAGTCCATGACTATGATCTGCGGCGACCCGCGTTTCACCCGCATTACTAATGCATGAAGCGAGCCTCCGTGCACGTCTGCACCAAGTCAAATTTCCAGCCGAATTGATACCTGATAGCGACCGCACCGCCCGAAGTCGCCTCACCCGGGGAGGGAACCTGATTGGATGCTGTCCTGTGGCACGGGGCACCCCAGCCAGGTGAGTACAGGCGGCACAGCGCCCACCAGCCCTACGCGGGCAGGAGGTATTAAAGCCCTGCAGCCTAAATAATATGGGCATAACTCGTTATACAATACATATTTTGCGCTGGGTCTTATATTGGGTTCAGAGCACCCGTAGCCCCCATCCATCCCCCCCCCCCCGACCCCATCTCATACTATTATGCTGTCCATGGTGATGTTCTGAACAGGTCCAGATTTGCAATATGAAGCCACAAAGCCTTGCTCAGTGTAAGTGGCCTTAATGTTTGCGGCTTAATGGATGGAGGAGCCCAGTGGGCATTACCCGGTATAGTATCCTGGATAGACGTTGGCTACCGTTGGTGGTGGATGTAGAAATATAATTGCAGACCCATTATATAATCAGTTGTTAAAAAGAGGCCCAGAAAATATGATATTAAAAAATTATGTCAGGCATACACACGCCATGGTGGTTGGTTGGTTGTTGGAGTTTTAAGTCCTGGCAACATCTAAGGACGGGTACAGACTTGCAACAGTGCACACTCATGGCAACTTCATAGTGCTTCCCAACTGGGAGACCAGCCCGCCAGCACCATGAACTGATATCCCACTGAGTTAAATTATCCTGACACTGAGCCAACTAGTCCTTGCCCTATCCTAATAATCCTAATAATGCCGAGCGCCTGGCAGGGAAGCAACAAGTATCAATTTTTAAGTCATCGGTTTGACTGGACCAGGGTTCGAACCCATGACTTCGAATCCCACGATATGCCAAAACCCGAGACGGGTGGCCATCCCGTCTGGTAGCATCATGGTGGAGGTTCCCCACACATAGAATTGAGGCTATACATAGATTTTAGGCACACAGTGGTTGCTGACTGGCCAGTATGATATAAAGGTGATTTTGGGGATTACTTGTTAAAACCACAAAAGTTTCTTCCACTAAAGTTGGCTACAGTTTGACACTTGATATCGCCTTAATATGGGGTTTTCGGCTTTAAATGCCCCTGGAATGATCACTGACCTCGTCTACACCACCCAAGTCGACGTACGTTCACCAATAGTCCCTTTGAACACAGACCCTGTATCGGCCAATAACTGATCACCATCCATTGTAAAAAAATAATCATATCTACCACATTTGCCGTTATCCAGAAATGATTCTCGTTTCAGATTTTGACTACCTCCTTTGGGCTTAGATGTATCATTGGTAACGATACATCTATTTGATACTGCATCCAATATGTCACATTGGGTTTATACATCAACCGACTAAAACATACCGCCCCCATTAAAAAGTGTATATATATACATATATGCATGTATATATGTATGTATGTATACATGCATGTGTGTATGTACGTGTGTATGTGTGTGAGTATGTATGTGTGCATGTATGTATTATGTATGTATGTATGTATGTATGTGTATGTATGTATACATGTATGCAATGTATGTGTGTATGTATATATGTATACATGTATGTAATGTGTGTGTTTATGTATGTATAATTGTATGTAATTTAATTTAATTAGGTCATAGAATGCGCTGACGACGGTTTTCTTTACCAGTCTCACGTTCCAAGTCTCAAATCCCGCCTCATTCAGGGCGATCAGAGCCCAACGTGCTACAACCTGGGCATGCGTACATACAGTAACAATGCACTGTAAGCTCACCACGAGACAGATCACAGAGACGCACTGCCGGCATGTCCATAGGTATACCATCGTCACTAACCATACGGCTCCTATTATCGCCCAGTGTTCGCAGTGGTATATAATTGGGTTCCCCTTGTAGAACGCGATGTATTGTGGGTGGGTGTGTGAGGGTGTGTGTGGGTGTGGTATGTTTGGTGTGTGTGGTGTGTGTGGTGTGTTTGGTATGTGTGGTGTGTTTGGTATGTGTGGGTGGGTGTGTGAGGGTGTGGGTGGTGTGTTTGGTGTGAGGGTGTGGGTGGTGTGTTTGGTATGGGTGATGTGTGTCGGCGTGTGTGGTTGTGTATGGTTGTGTATGGGTGGGTGTGGGTGTTTGGTGTGTTTGGTATGTGTGGTGTGTGATGTGTGTGTGAGGGCGTGTGTGGATGTGTATGTGTGTGTGTGTTTGGTGTGGGTGGTGTGTGTGTTTGGTGTGTGTGGTGTGTGTGGAGTGTGGGTGTGTGAGGGTGTGTGAGGGCGTGTGTCGGTCTGTGTGCTGTGTTTGGTGGGTGTGGTGTGTGTGTGGTGTTTGGTATGTGTGGTGTGTGGGTGTGGTGTGTTTTGTGTGTGGTGTGTTTGGTATCTGTGGTGTGTGGGTGTGGTGTGTTTTGTGTGTGGTGTGTGGGTGTGTGTGGGCGTGTGTGTGAGCCGGTTTTCGGTGGGACGAGGGTGTCATCACGACGCCTACTTGCAGCTCAGCGCCCCGTTATCAGAGTAAGACGAACACTGACAATTAGCGCCTCACCTGAGTCAGGTATGTGCGGCCGGGCATTAACGGTCACTGGTGCTGGTTGCCTATATTGGAGGCTCCTGGTTGGCAAAGACGGGTGGGGCGAGAGGTGGGTGTGACGTGAATGTTATCAGCCAACTACCCCCTCCCCCCAGCTTCTGTTTTCGAATCAAGGATCCGAGCTTAAAGTAAAAAATATACTAACAAAATATAATCTTTAAAAAATCATATTATGACCTCCCCATGTCCTGTTGCACAGCGCCCCCCCCCCCCGACCTACGGGTGCCCATGTGCCAGGCTTTGCACAATTATCATTACTACTACTAAAAACATATGCTCATTTTGTTCTTTAAAAAAAGTGTTTTGATAAACCCACACCCCAAATAGCCCGCCACCTACCTAATCAAGTGGCATAAAGCACCAAGCCTCTGGAGCACTCACACCCAGCCTTAAAACTAGCCTCATAAAGTTATACCTAACCCCACACACACAACACCAACAAACAAAACAACCCACAACAAACACAAAACACACAACCAACCCACACACAACCAACCCACACACAACCAACCCACACACAACAAACAAAACACCACACCACCCAACCAGACAGGGTATTACCCGTGTACATAACAATCCTAGAACCAAACCAGAACAGAAAACTGTACCACGACTAAATCACACAACATGCTAGCAGTAGCATTCTACAGATTCGTGTATCTGAGAGCATTCTGCTTAAGCAACCCTGGCCCCACCAATATCCACTATACCACACGTAGCCACTTGAATTTGTGAAATATCGACGACTTTCCTTTTATAATAAGACATATACATCAATTAGAATAACCTCTATTCACTTAACTCATTCTGTGTGACCCGGGAAAAAAAAATTTTTCAGTATGACGATTACCTTGGTAAATAAATGCAATGCAGATCGCAACGTGATGGACGTGTAAGCATCTGCCTCCTGCTCCACCCTTGTCACACTCGGTATTTGTTTAACAGGAAGTCACACTTTGTATTTGTTTAACGTGACAATTCTGTCTGACTGCACCATTTTACACTAAGAATAACATCTTTACCACATACCTAATAATGCCGAGCGCCAGGCTAGGAAGCGACAAGTATCCATTTTTAAGTCATTGGTTTGACTCGACCACGGTTCGAACCCACGACCCCACGATCTACCAACACGGGAGACGGACGCTCTAACTCATTCGTCCATCCCGTCTGGTCAGCTCATTATCAGGATGATGTGACATTACCTGGATGATGTGGTTGAATTGGACATCAGGTCATGATGGTGTTGACGGCCTGGTCTCCTAGTGGAGGAGCGCTAAAAAATTCATCATAAGTGTCTATTGTCACGAATCGGCACACCTCCTGACATGACCTCAGATGTTACTAGGACGTCAAGTCTCAACAAACAAGCATCTCGCATGTGCGCATTCCGAAGTATTTCTGTACTGACTGACGGTTTATTTACTCAGGCCGGATATGGGTTGTAGTGCTACTGACCTGAGCTTCCTGACTCAACCACGTGACCGAAACTTATTTCAGTTTCTGCTTCCTGAAGCCGGCGAGTTTCTACTTCCTCTTTATGAATGGTGGCGAGAACCAGAGTAGGTTGGGCGTTTCCAGATCTCTCTTTCCGTTACATCTAGTTTTCGGCTCCAACAAACAGACTAGGACTAAGAGTAAGTGGTAGGCATATCTTATTAATGCCGCACAACAGGCAAGGTCCTATTTTTGTAATACATATTAATTATTATAACAGTTTCACCTCCTTGAAACACATCTCTTAATCCACACACACCATAATATTACTTATCATATTAGTGCCACCCTCTCAGAACATACATTCCCTTAATCGACACTACCACAATATGAATTATCGTATTAGTGGCGCCCCCTTGTAACCCACCTTCCCTTAATCGACACTACCACAATATGAATTATCGTATTAGTGGCGCCCCCTTGGAACCCACCTTCCCTTAATCGACACTACCACAATATGAATTATCATATTAGTGCCACCCCCTTCGAACTCACCTTCCCTTAAAAATGACACTACCACAATATAAATTATCATATTACTGGCACACCCTTGGAACACACCTTCCTTTAATCTACACTAGCATAATATGACTTATCGTATTGGTAATACACCCTCAGAACCCACCATCTCTTATTCCACACTACCACAATATGACTTATTGTATTAGTGGTGCCCTCTTGGAATGCACCATCTCTTAATATACACTACCACAAAATGACTTATCGTATTGGTAATACACCCTCAGAACCCGCCATCTCTTATTCCACACTACCACAATATGACTTATCGTATTGGTAATACACCCTCAGAACCCACCATATCTTATTCCACCCTACCACAATATCACTTATCGTATTGGTAATACACCCTCAGAACCCACCATATCTTATTCCACACTACCACAATATGACTTATCGTATTGGTAATACACCTCAAACCCACCATATCTTATTCCACACTACCACAATATGACTTATCGTATTGGTAATACACCCTCAGACCCACCATGCTTTTATCTCACACCTACCACAATATGACTTATCGTATTGGTAATACACCCTCAGAACCCACCATATCTTATTCCACACTACCACAATATGACTTATCGTATTGGTAATACACCCTCAGAACCCACCATATCTTATTCCACACTACCACAATATGACTTATCGTATTGGTAATACACCCTCAGAACCCACCATATCTTATTCCACACTACCACAATATGACTTATCGTATTGGTAATACACCCTCAGAACCCACCATCTCTTATTCCACACTACCACAATATGACTTATCGTATTGGTAATACACCCTCAGAACCCACCATATCTTATTCCACACTACCACAATATGACTTATCGTATTGGTAATACACCCTCAGAACCCACCATATCTTATTCCACACTACCACAATATGACTTATCGTATTGGTAATACACCCTCAGAACCCACCATATCTTATTCCACACTACCACAATATGACTTATCGTATGGTAATACACCCTCAGAACCCACCATCCTATTCACACTACCAACACCCACAACACCACAATATGACTTATTATTGGTAATACACCCCAACCCCACCCAACACAAAACAAACACCCTCAGAACCCACCATCTCTTATTCCACACTACCACAATATGACTTATCGTATTGGTAATACACCCTCAGAACCCACCATATCTTATTCCACACTACCACAATATGACTTATCGTATTGGTAATACACCCTCAGAACCCACCATCTCTTATTCCACACTACCACAATATGACTTATCGTATTGGTAATACACCCTCAGAACCCACCATATCTTATTCCACACTACCACAATATCACTTATCGTATTGGTAATACACCCTCAGAACCCACCATATCTTATTCCACACTACCACAATATGACTTATGGTATTGGTAATACACCCTCAGAACCCACCATATCTTATTCCACACTACCAAAATATGACTTATCGTATTGGTAATACACCCTCAGAACCCACCATATCTTATTCCACACTACCACAATATGACTTATCGTATTGGTAATACACCCTCAGAACCCCCCATATCTTATTCCACACTACCACAATATGACTTATCGTATTGGTAATACACCCTCAGAACCCACCATATCTTATTCCACACTACCACAATATGACTTATCATATTGGTAATACACCCTCAGAACCCACCATATCTTATTCCACACTACCACAATATGACTTATCGTATTGGTAATACACCCTCAGAACCCACCATCTCTTATTCCACACTACCACAATATGACTTATCGTATGTAATACACCCTCAGAACCCACCATATCTTATCACACTACCACAATATGACTTATCGTATTGGTAATACACCCTCAGAACCACCATATCTTATTCCACACTACCACAATATGACTTATCGTATTGGTAATACACCTCAGAACCCACCATATCTTATTCCACACTACCACAATATACTTACGTATTGTAATACACCCTCAAACCACCATATCTATCAAACTACACAATATGACTTATCGTATTGGTAATACACCCTCAGAACCCACCATATCTTATTCCACACTACCACAATATGACTTATCGTATTGGTAATACACCCTCAGAACCCACCATATCTTATTCCACACTACCACCATATGACTTATCGTATTGGTAATACACCCAACCCTCAGAACCCACCATATCTTATTCCATACTACCACAATATGACTTATCGTATTGGTAATACACCCTCAGAACCCACCATCTCTTATTCCACACTACCACAATATGACTTATCGTATTGGTAATACACCCTCAGAACCCACCACATCTTATTCCACACTACCACAATATGACTTCTCGTATTAGTGGTGCCCCCTCGGAACACACCTTTTCTGAATCCACATTACAGCAACATGAATTACCGTATTAGTAGGTACCGGCAGTGCCCATTAAAAGTCCAGGAATGGTGCTTTTTTTCATCAATATTCACACTCTTGTAACTATTTCTCTATGTATATGATTTAGATGAAATTACATAACCTAGAACATCAACATATGTTCTATCCGATAATGTTTTTGGATAGAATATATAGTAAGTTGGTATTTAAGTAAACTCCATTTGTATGATGAGTGTATTTAGTGAATATTCCTTCATTACTGATGTAAATGAAAACGACTGTGAAAACAGGGTCTCTTTAATGGGCTCGCGCTTCCTTGCAGTACCTCGCAGAAAGTCATAGATTGTACCAGAAGAAGCGCAATAACCTCAGCTTTCTAACCATATAGGTTTGCCCTAGGTCAAAAAGGTCAACCAGGTCGAATTCTGCAATTTAAATAACTTTGAATGTTTAAAGCCCATCTACTAAATTAAAAAATATTTTAAACCTAATAAGATTTGGGATGTATAGATAGACACTTTGACTCCCATTCCAATAATACCAATCTTAGTATAGTGCTACTTAGTGCAAGGAGGCGCAGACAGAATATTGACACCAACCTGTTTGGGTATTTGCTGACCACACTAGTTTCACAATGGTAACACCCATGTAGAAACATGTACATGACATTGATGTCTTTTGAGATATATCAGAGAATATATAATCTAATATTGGGCCAAAGTTGGGGAAGATCCAACCATTTCTCTAGCCACAGTGAATATTTAAAGATTTATTTAAATCAATATTTTTGGTTTCAGACAGTTTTAATTTGTATTTGCCATCAAAATGCAGATCTTGATATTATTAGCTAAATTATTGTCACAGCTAATATCCGTTAGTTCCATATACTATGTCTGCAAAATTTGAAGAAGATCCACCTCTTGGATGAGACTCAGTGAGTGTTCAAATCTTGATGAACAAATCTTTATTTTTTATTTTGTATACTTTTCTTTTGTAAGTGCACTCAAAATGCACTTTCTGTATCTCTAGACAGAATATTAATATGATACCATCTATTACCTCCAGATAATGTGCACCCTCAGGACGTTTAACCAATTGGTTAAGCTACAATGAGCATTTAAAAATTCATCAAATTGATATATTTGGTTTTCCGACAATTTGTCTTTATATGTTCAATCAAAATTCAATATTTTCCATATTTTTGGATATAATATTGATATCAATGATATCTATTAGTCTCAGTGATTGGTTATTGTAATACTGTGCCAAATGTGAGGAAGTTACAAAAGGTTCTTTTGCTGCAATGAGCTTTCAAAGATTGGAATGTTGAACAAAATGCACTTATAGATGCTGTTTACATGCAAACAATTACACTTTATCACATTTTAGGATGCAAATATCTTTTGATTCTCTGCAGTTAGAGCTCTGAAAAAAAGGGCTATTACATTCTTATGAATATATAAACTATTTATCATTTATTCAGTCTTGTTGCAGTTTTCAAAGAAAATACCACACTTGGAAAATGACTATTTGGCCAAATCAGAATACTTTTTTTTTGTTACGAATTGCACTTTTTGACATTGCCCTCTAAAAAATCTGCCTGACTAATTGATTTAGTAAGTGACAATCTAATTTCCTTTATATATGTAGAATGGAAATTGGTTAGCAGAACTCCCCTCACATCATTCCACTTGTTATTAAATTTGGTCAAAGTTCCACTTTTAATTCAAAATTGATACATTTGATATATTTAATCTTAAAGAATTATTATCTCAAGAACAATAACATTTATAACCTAACTGATTTTGGATTTAGGCGTGTAATTTCAACGTCTACAGGATGGAATAGAAATATTGCACCCTATGCATATTCTTTTAATTTCGCTGCCGGTACGTAGTATTAGGTGCCCCTTGGACTACCCATTCTGTTAAACGACAACACCACAATCCGTATCATCATACTAGTGGCGCCCCCCTGAGACCAATCTTCTATTCAGCTGGAAACTCTACTCCTGTAATAGAACCCTACCATCTACACATCCTACACAATAAAAACTGGCATATAGGTTTTAGTGTAGTAAGATAGCATGAGGCTTAAAAGGTCCCTCAAATAACCAGCCCAATACGACCACCATACCAGTTCAAATACCTGACATACATCTGTTAATTCGACTGTTCTTTCACAAACCTTCCTTCATAAAAGAATGACTTGCTCGATATCACATGCACGCACCTTGCACTCTACATTCTTGGAAGAGCTACACAAAATTAAAAAAACTAAAACTTACTATTCAACATCAAACACAGGGATCTTCTATGATAATCATGTAAAATAATGTAGAACAAATTATCTTCTATGCCGATGTCAAACGCAAACATTACCTTATTAATTATAACAAGTATAACCCATCATTATTTGCAAAAATAAAATCCATATTCATAAATCATGACACATTTAAATTGCATTCATGGCCTGTGTTCTTCCTGAGTAGTCAGGTTCGATCAAGTCACACCCACACATGACACAGAATAATTGTGCCTTCTGTGCGCCGTGTCCCCCGTAAAACGCCGTCACGTGATACAGTATAGGACAACTCCTATTATGTGGTGCACAAAGTCGAATCCCTCCACAGAAAAGCTATGTTTATTTTTCTAAGCCGATAGCTGTGTGCGAATTTCACACATTTGCTGTCTCATTATTCATGATGCGCTCTAAAAATACATAAACCTCTTTGCCGCCCTCTTACAGCATGCGAACCACAAACACTGTAGACCTAGACAGACTACAATGGGTTACTGCGGCCGTCTACTGACGGACCAGATGCAGCTGACGCGGTTTTATTTGTGTATTAGGTGAGTGTTTCAAGCCCGGAGATGGATGAACTAAAGAGAAATCACTTCAAAATGTAAATTAGAACACAGGAAACAATAGTTTCAAAGATCGACACTGCAGCGATGTAGATACTGACAAACTAACGTAGAACCTCCACCCACGCACACCACACACAAGACCAGACGGGATGGCCGAATGAGTTGAGCATCCGTCTCCCGTCTTGGTAGATCGTGGAATTCGAACCCACTGGTTCGAACCCTGGTCGAGTCAAACCAATGACTTAAAAATTGATATGCCAGGCGCTTGACATTATTAGGATAGGGGAAGGACTGATTGGCTCATTGTCAGGATAATGTGGCTGAGCGGGATATCAGATCATGGTGATGGCGGCCCGGTCTACCAGTGGGGCAGCACTATAAAGCCGCCATGAGTGCGCACTGTCACAAGTGGGTACCGGTCCTGATATGCCCTTAAATGTTGCCAGGACGTAAAACTCCGACAATCAACCAAACAACCAACCACACACACACACACAGACACACATACAGACGCACAGACACACACCTCGTATGACTCCTTCCTCCGACTTGTGAGAAAACAACAATCATTGAAACACCAATCCATTTAAGGTTTTAGGTGTCGTGGCCATTAGCGCTGTCACACGACACGCGGCAAACCCACATTAAACCCACACAACCTCGGACGGACGCGCTGCAACCGTCTCCACCACCACTGAAACAGCAGCTATAAGTGTTAAAGAGTGCACCTTGCTCACCCATGCGCACGGCTCCTCGTAGTCGGCTGACCCCCACAGCGGCGGGTACCACACGGGCTGCGGCGCGGCCGGCTGGCCCAAGGACATGACGGCGCTGTCCATGCAGAACGCTGGTGCTGAGGCGGAAGTCGTCGGTGCGGATCGCGGTGGGGCGCCTGAGAAATACTCCAGATTGCCTATACTACACCACTGCTACACACGTCGTGTCGCGCCACTGCTCTTGGCGGCGTGGAAGTGAGCGCAGGCGGCCTGGCGCTCCGGGTTACTACCGGTCCTTTGGATGGCTCCTCCCGCTCCTCCTCCTCTTGTGGCCGGAATCACTCACAGGTGCGCCGCCGGATGTCGGGCCCGGCTGCCGGTGTAAGTCCCTCTCCGGGCCGGCACTCTGCCCCCATCGCAATGGCCCGACCCGATGCAGTCACTCCCCGCGCGGTGGAGGATAATCCAGGGGTGTGAATTGATGTACACGAGTGGTGTGATTTGTGTGTTGTGTGTGCTGTGTGTGTGTGTGGTGCGCGGGTCAGTGCGTGGGTGGCTTAGCGCCTTGGGATTGCTGGGTGAGGGAGGTTGAGTATACAGATAGGCCTGCGTCACAGCACAGTGTGGAGAGTTGGGTTTGGAATCTGGAGGTTCTGGAAAAGATGGTGTCTTTATCACATGAGAGCAGCTCACATCTACCTACTATCTACACAGAGCGGCGACTACACAGACCCAGCGAGCACGCCGTCTCACCACTTCTGAGGGCCTCAAGGATCGGCCCCGCCGGCCCTCTCCTCACACACACACACACACACACACACACGTACCGCCCCCACATCCCCGACACCGCACACACACGCATACACACGCACACACACACACACACACAAAGCTGCCTCGTTTGCTGCCAATTATTAATTCTTAACCATGGCGACAGTAAACAGCACCCCCTCTCCCCCCTCCCCCTCCAACCCCACGTGATGGCGCCTGGCGCCAGCTTCTCCAGTGGGAAAAGTCTTTTCATTCTCCCGCCAGAAAGAGTACAAGCATGACGCGGCCGCCTTGCCAGCAAAGCAACCAAGTCGAAACCGGCGACTTTATTCACAATTAATCTGCAATAAAGGCATTCATTGATTGCGTGCTGCGCGCGGAGGCTTCGCCGCCCACCTGCACGCCGTGTCGCCGCCCGCCACCCATAACCCGCCGCCGTCCCTCTCCCTACTCCACACACGCAAAACCAGCCCCCCCCCCCCCCCCCCCCCATCGTCACCATCACCACCACCATCAGCGCCCTCTCTGCCTCCGCCAAGGCATATTGATATTTTGGATGTAAGGGTGGAAAGAAATTAAAGTTTTATGTTGTGCGCTAGCGGAATTAACGATCGTGGTGACTGCGACAGAAGGGAGGGAGAGAGGGAGAAGAGTCGCAGTTGAGTTGGGTAGGGGTGGGGGTTGGGTAGTCAGTGAAGTACATGAAGGGGCGCAAGCCGACGGTCCGTGTACCTAACAATTTGTTGACCGACTAACTAGCAGTTTGTAGGCAGATTAACATTGATCCGAATGAGCTTCAAGTGCTATCTAAATCCTCATAGAATACGTTCAGAGTGTTATCTATGCAATACCAATAATAACCATGAATGCGAGAGGGAGATATATACAGAGATAGAGATAGAGAGAGAGGGAGAGGGAGAGAGAGAGGGAGAGAGAGAGAGAATGGGAGGGGCAGAGAGAGAGAATGGGGGGCAGAGAGAGGTCAGTTCAGAATTGCTACAGTATGGGCCCTATCAACCTTCTCCTGGAACCCCAAGGAAGCAAGCGTCGGAGAGAGAGGCAGAGGCAGAGAGAGAGAGACAGAGTGAGGGAGAGAGAGAGACAGACAGAGAGACAGAGAGACTCCATTCAGGTGACAGTTTTTTAATATTTTAAATCTGGAACTTTGTTAGTTAATTGGGCCCGCTTTAATTAATCAGCAACAAATAGTAAGTAGCACGAACAAAAGTGCATTTTAACTGAACTTTTAACGAACTCACCGAGCTGCCAGCGAGGCCGGCTCACTAAGAAACAATGACCTTCAAACAGGGTTCAGCGGAAAGCTTGTTATTCCCTTGTTTTGGGAGATAGCGTGATTCGAACCCACGAGTTCGAACCCTGGTCGAGTCAAACCAATAACTTAAACATTGATACATGTCGCTTCCTAGCCAGGCGTTCAGCATTATTGGGTAAGGGCAAGGACTGTTTGGCTCAGTGTCAGGATAATGTGATTGATTGGGATATCGGGTCATGGTGTGGGCAATCTTATCTCCCAGTGGGGCAGCACTATAAAGTCGCCATGAGTGCGCAAGTCGGTACCCGCCCTGATGACCTTAGATGCTGCCAGGATGTAAAACTCAAACAACTAACCAACCTAGTGTGGTCCTGCCATGGAACAGAGAACAGCTACTAAGGTAACTCGCCAACATAGACGGTTGTAATGTGGCTGTCACACTACGACGACAAGGGGGTGACGACAGCCCGGCGACTGGGATTTTGTGAAATCCCGACGACCTATGCAAATTCGGGCTAAGTTGGACGACAATCGGACGACATCCGGACGACATCGGGACAACAGACGGGACGACAGCGGGACGACAGTGTCTGTGTGTCTGTGTGTGTGTGACTCTGTGTGTGTCTCTATGTGTGTGTCTGTGTCTCTGTGTGTCTGTGTGTGTCTCTATGTGTGTGTCTGTGTCTATGTGTGTGTCTGTGTCTATGTGTGTCTATGTGTGTCTGTGTGTGTGTGTGTCTGTGTATGTGTGTGTGTGTCTGTGTGTGTCTGTGTCTCTGTGTGTCTGTGTCTATGAGCGTGTCTGTGTCTATGTGTGTGTGTCTGTGTGTGTGTGTCTGTGTGTGTGTATGTGTGTGTGTGTCTGTGTGTGTCTGTGTCTCTGTGTGTGTGTGTCTGTGACTCTGACTCTCAGTCTGACTCTGACTCTGACTCTCAGTCTGACTCTGACTCTGACTCTCAGTCTGACTCTGACTCTCAGTCTGACTCTGACTCTCAGTCTGACTCTCACTCTCACTCTGACTCTCACTCTCACTCTCAGTCTGACTCTCACTCTCAGTCTGACTCTCACTCTCAGTCTGACTCTGACTCTCAGTCTGACTCTCACTCTCAGAGACACACAGAAACACAGAGACACACACACAGACACACAGAAACACAGAGACCCACACAGAGACACAGACACACACACAGAGACACACAGAGACAGAGTCACACACCGATACACACACAGAGACACACACAGAAACAGAGACACACACACAGACACACAGAGACACACACACACATAGAGACACACACAGAGACACAGAGTCAGACTGAGAGTGAGAGTGAGACTGAGAGTGAGAGTGAGACTGAGAGTGAGAGTGAGAGTCAGACTGAGAGTGAGAGTCAGACTGAGAGTGAGAGTGAGGCACACACAGAGACACAGACACACACACAGAGACACAGACACACACACAGACACAGACAGACACAGACACACACACAGAGACACAGACACACACACATAGACACACATAGACACAGACACACACATAGACACAGACACAGAGACACACAGAGACACATACATGGAGAGAGAAGCAACTACAGCTTAACGACAAGACGACAGTGCCGCGACAGTGCCGCGACAGTGCGACAGTGCCGCGACAGTGCCGCGACAGTGCCGCAACATCGGCTGTCGTCGAAGTTTTTCAACATGTCCAAAACACCTACGACAACCCGGCGACAGTCGAGAAAGAGTGGAGAAACTGGAGGTGTCGCGGCGACACCTGCGCGACACCCGACGACAATCGACGACAGACCGGAAGTCGCTGTCGCAGAGCTGTCGTCGCCACTTGTCGTCGTAGTGTGACTGCTACATAAAGCAGTGGCTTCCATGTGATACGCTGGACTCTACACACTGACGCCTACCTGGTCACACACACACCCGTAACGGTGCACGCCAAGAAGGCGCCGCGAAAGTGTTCCAGGCACTCGAGCGGCTCAATGTGCTCGAGCTGCTCAATGTGATCGAGCTGCCCGATGTGTGCAATGTGATTCAGATGCTCAAGCTTCTCGATGTGCTCAATGTGATCGAGCTGCTCGACGTGTTCAAGGTGGTTCAGGTGCTCGATGTGCTCAATGTGATTGAGCTGCTCGACGTGTTCAAGGTGGTTCAGGTGCTCGATGTGCTCAATGTGATTGAGCTGCTCGATGTGTTCAAGGTGGTTCAGGTGCTCGATGTGTTCAATCTGCTCGATGTGTTCAAGGTGGTTCAGGTGCTCGAGCTGCTCAAGGTGCCCGATGTGTGTCCTGTGTTTTTTTCCCACACTCTTTTCTTTTGTGGTCAGGTGTGCATTTGCTTTTGGAGCAGACGTCGGCACGCAGGACTTGATTCAATTTGATGGATTCTTTTAATGCTTCTCGAGTAATCGTGCATAAGAGTGTATTTAATTTAACGCCTTTTTATTATTGCTGGTTTTTGGAGCAGGCGTCGTACATAGGATTTGATCGAATGTTTCCCTTTTTTTTGCTCCTTTTGAAGCAAACATGTGATCAGAGGACTTGATTTAATTTCATTCATTTGCTGCCTTTGGACTAGGCACGGGTGCATAGGACTTGATTTAATTTTCGTTTTTCTTTTTGCTCAGAAGGAGGTCCATAATACCTGATTTCATTTAATGGTATCATGTGTTGCATCATTAGCACGACAACACACGAATGGTTGTCTCATCCTTCTTTGCACGGGTTGGTTGTTGGAGCTTTACATCCTGGCAACATATAAGGTCATATCACAATGGGGTTTATTTCAGGAAAGTGTTAATCGATGGGGCGCGGGCATCGGAGAAAAATCAAATTAGGATACTAAATCATATGCTCTGACCACATCCATTTACCTATATACCCATACGATTATTGCCCGTAGGGAATCATTACCTTGTCTTGTTGACCAGCAAATGACATTGTTAACATTACCAAATTTTGAAGGTATAGAGTAATCACTCAAATGTGAAAGACATAAAAGCGTTTGAGTAACACTACCTCGAAATATACTGTTTATTATCGTTGTTGCACTACAATCTTCACTCCCGCAGACCCTGAAATATGAAAGCACGTCACGAAATTAGCACATTAACTGTGGTCGCCTACACTATTGCTATTGAAATTGTTCTTAGTAGCAGCATTCGCCGTGAATATGGTCTATGCTGCCGTCACGGTGTAAAGAAACCATCAATCAATCAATCATTCAATCAATCTTAGTAGCAGTGCCCTACCCAACCTGGTACGACCCTAGATGTTGCTAGGACGTGGGTTGGTTGTTGGAGTTTTACGTCCTGGCAACATCAAGGTCATATCAGGACGGGTACGTCCTTATACTTAGCGACTTCATAGTGCTGTCTCACTGTGAAATCAGGCCACCGGTACCATTGCCCGATATCCCACGCAGTCAAATTATCCTGACAATGAGGTAAAACGACAATACAAATATTGGTGGCGGGCGCTTATACTTGCCTTTGTTGTTATTATTATTATTATTATTATTATTATTATTATTGCTTGTTACTGATATTAGCGTTGTTAATCGCCATGAGTAGTATAAAATCAGTAGCAATGTTGACGATCAGAGTCGGGAGTTCATTTTTGAGAGGTGGCATTCGTGGAATATTTAGTACTCCGTCGCTAAAGCGTGGTAGAATTAGCCTGTTCTTTCATAATAGACGAAATGGCGTCACTGTGTGTAGCACGACCTTAGGTAATGCGTTGCCTAATGGCGGATCTGCAGCTGGGACATCATGTAACCCCACGGGGGTGCTCAACGCGCTGATGGCGGTGTGTGCGTGTGCGTGTGCGTGTGCGTGTGCGTGTGCCTGTGCGTTTGCGTGTGAGGAGTAGAAGAGAGGCTGTACGCAACGATTTCACCTGCACCGGTGATTGTCACTGGTGTATACACACGCGCGCATATACGGGACGCACATATACATACATGCATACAGATACATACATGCATACACATACATACATGTATATACATACATATATACATGTACGTCATAATACGTACATACATGCTTACACATACATACATGCATGTATATACACATATACATACATACATACATGGTCGCGGGTATGCACAGGACTCACACATACATACATACATACATACATACATAAAACATACATACATACATACATACACATGTACTTACACATATATACATACACACGTACGCGCACACACATATATAGGTCGCGGGTATGCACGATACGGACAGGCTTCTCTTCTGCATGTTTAATCAATCATTTCTTCAAAATAGGCTCTTATTTCGGAGCCACAGCACTTGCCAGACCAAGGTGATTCACGAGCACAGCAGCATGGAAGGCAAATGTGCTAGTGAGTTTAGTAAGAATGAGATGTGGCGAATGGTTTGTGGAAAATGGTTTCGCTGGTTTATATTGCCAGTTTTGGCTTTGACTTTGAGCGAGTGCTGGTGATTTTCTTCATCGAATAAAGTTTTTTTTTTTTTTGTGTTTGTCCGTGCACGGGTAGCAAGAAATGACAAGAAATCACTTTTGACACATTTTCTATAAAAAAAGAAAAAGTGTTAAAATCATTTGATCGTTTATTGGGATGTACTGGCTGGCTGCATGTACAAAAAAAGTTATTTTCAGGAAGGAACTAGCCGAATGATTAGAACGTTCGCTTCCCGTGTGGGGGCTCATGAGTTTTATTCCAATTCCAAGTTGAACCAAAGTTATACATGTCGCTACCTTGCCGCTGGGCAGTATTAGGATAGGGAAAGGTATAGCGGAGGAGCAATGAGGAAGACAATTTTTCTACAACTGAAATTTCCCATTGTTAAAATTACAGTGTGATCGTTTTAACTTTCTGTAATTTGTTGAGATTAATATAATAGGTTGATCCTGATAATCTATCTTACTTTATTTGAAGTAACTTTGATTTAAAAGGACTAACTTCAGATATATTTAAAGTGTAAACACCTTGTAGATAGATACCTTGTTGCATTTATCAACGCCCCCTTCCCTTCTCCTTCGCCCCCTACTCGCCTTTCTCCTTTCTTTCTTTTTCTTCAATTATCTTCTTTCTTCATTTTTCTTCCTTCTTCTTTTTCTGCTTCTCCTTCTTCATTCCGTTCATTCTTTTTTCCATCCATCGTTCTTTCTTCCTCTTCTTCTTCTTTTCCAACTTTTAGCGACTTCGTTGAGTACCCGCCAAGTTGGTGGAACTCGATTCTGACCTCCCAAACAGCAACACCTCCCTCTCTCTCTTTCCAGGAGAGCCTAACCCAGCGTGGGCATAAAGAATTTACGAGTGAGAACAAGAGTTCAGTGCACTGCGTGATGTGGTGGCAAAGATCCACTTTTTATTAACAACTGCCGCGACCACTGTCTCCAATATTAGAGCGCCGTGAACCCCCCCCCCCACCCCCACCCCCACCCGAGCCGCTCACTGCACCTACACCGGCTCCGTATTTGTGTTTGGTAGGTTGGTTGTTGGAGCTTTACGTCCTGGCAACATATAAGGTTATATCAGGATGGGTACCGACTTGTGACAGTGCGCACTCATGGCGACTTTATAGTGCTGCCCCACTGGGAAATCAGGCCACTGGCACCATGAACCGATATCCCACTCAGACACATTATCCCGACACTGAGCAAACCAGTCCTTACCCTATCCTATTAATGCCAAGTGCCAGGGTACGAAGCGACAAGTATCAATTTGATAAGTAATCAGGGTACGAAGCGACAAGTATCAATTTGATAAGTAATCGGTTTGACTCGACCGGGAACCGAACTCCCGAACTCCCGCACGCGAGGCCCGCAATCTATCGATTCGGCCACCGCGCCCGGTGTCTTTGTGTTTGAATGTGGGGCGGTGATTTGGTAGTAGTACTACACCTTCACGTGGCGCCCTCTGCCGGGACGCGTGTTGCGGGGCGAGAAGTGGCGGGAGGAGGAGGGGTACGTGCGGCCACACTGATTAGAGCACTCGTAAAAGGCGGCCGCGACCGGAGGAGGGGCTGTGGCAATAACAAATCGCACACATCAAATACTAGTACTACTCATACTAGTTTAGCATACTTTAACGTCCACAGAAACAAAGTTTCCACAAAACATTCAGGATGAGAGAACATCGAGTCAGTGCCTTTATCTGGTGAGCAAACATGGTCTCTGCTAAACGACACAGACGTGTCGGCTAGCTGAATTGAGGTTCAAGAACTAGTCTAAATCCAGGCACAACCTATACCCGTGAGGACGGACAGCATAGCAAACCTGTCCGACCCTAAGTAGGATCGGGAACTCGTCTAAATCCTGACAAAACCTATACCCGTGAAGGCGGACAGCATAGCAACCTGCCAGAACCTAAGTAGGATCGGGAACTCGTCTAAATCCAGACACAACCTATACCCGTGAGGACGGACAGCATAGCAACCTGACAGAACCTAAGTAGGATCAGGAACTCGTCTAAATCCAGACATAACCTATACCCGTGAGGACGGACAGCATAGCAACCTGCCAGAACCTAAGTAGGATCGGGAACTCGTCTAAATCCAGACACAACCTTTACCCGTGTGGAGGGACAGCATAGCAACCTGCCAGAACCTAAGTAGGATCGGGAACTCGTCTAAATCCAGACACAACCTATACCAGTGAGGGCGGACAGCATAGCAACCTGCCAGAACCGAAGTAGGATCTGGAACTCGTCTAAGTCCAGACACAACCTATACCCGTGAGGGCGGACAGCATAGCAAACCTGCCAGAACCTAAGTCTCGTTGGCTGTGGCACGACACCGATATTGACAAATAATCAGGCCAGAACTTGGAAACGGAATTCACAAATTAAATAAATAAATAAATATATAAATAAATAAACAAGCAGGCAAATAAAATCCAACCATGGTGTCCAAGATGAATTGTCGTGCAAGGTACGGCGGCCTTGGCGGTCGACGAACTGCTAGTGAGTGGTGCTCCGTGTAGCACACAGGTGGGAGGAGGCGTGATAAGCCGGAGTCTCACACAACAGTTCGGGTTTCACAACAAACACGGCCCGCTACCTCCAGACCTGGCGGGCCTACCGCCAGCCGCAACCACCCCTTGTCATGGAAACGCCCTCTTACTCTTAAATCAGGGTTTGTATCGACTGATGCTTAATGCCTCCCTCCCCCTCCCCCGTACACACACACACACACACACACACACACATTGGCGCAGCACGCGCTTACATGCGCGGCATGACGAAATGGGAGGGGATGGGGGTGGACCCATGTGCATACCACACCTACACACGGCATCCTGTAGTTACTATAATGCCACTAAGCACCGCCCACAAATATCACTGCTATAGCGATATTGTGGGCACTATATTTAAACACAGTTAATAATTAACAGTTTGTTGCTTAAACAGAAGAATAAGAATAATGTCTTATGTGGCCCTATAGATATGACTCGATAAGTAAGCATATGCATGTGTCTATGGTGTAGGTGCATGTACAGCGCAAACTAACCTATTAATAGCCTATTAATCAACCTACCCCCTCTGCCCCACAGCACACGCTCCCAAACACATACGCACGCTCGCAAACACACACACACACACACGCACGCCACACACACACACACACACACACACACACACACACACACACACATATGTGCGCACACACTCCCAGTCCGGTGTTGATTGGAGCCGAAGCCATTTCGAAGAACCATAAGCTGCCAATGCCACCTTACTTAACTAAATCACGCTACCGTCACGTGACTTCCCGACGTAGACATCTAGTCATGTGCACCATGCCGCAACAACAAGTGACTATTATGTAAATCAAAATTGCAATATCATTTAACCACATATAATAATTCCAGCGTTAGTTCAAACTTGTGCGTGGGTGCTACATCAGGGATGAAAGTGGTCTCAGGTAAAAATGAAATCCGCAGAAATCAAGCCGATATTATTAGTTTTACACCGACGACGAATATCTCCCATAGACTTAGCACTGTCAGGCTTCCACCACTCCTCGCTTTGTGTCTTTCTCCTACTAGGGCGTAGCAATCTCTAATAAGAGGTATAATAATTAAGATTATACGAGTATAGATAGGCGGAATTATATTCGGTGCTATTATCGATGTTGTAATAGCCATGGTGAGCTTCTTGAATATTGTATTAGTGATATGAATGGTTACTGTTCTTTTATCAGCTGCTGTGCTTGTGTGCTGCTGCCCTGCGACCCATTCACCCCGGATCTGCTGTGCTGCACTATTCACAGCTGTCATAGCTGCGAATCGGGCTCACCCCCTCCAAAATTTTGCTTTTGTATTTTTACCAGTGAGGGCTTTCTTGCTCTAGTCAGAGGGATAATAAATATGCCAATCCATTGTTTCATGTTTGACTTTCCTTTGTAACCCCATTATATATAAATAAATCATAGGACCATAAATTCCTAAAGTCTCCCCCCCCCCCCCAGCCCCCAACCAGACTATTTTGTTTACATCTAGAGCACAATTAGCATGGCCATAAAACAAGATTAGGATTTTGTTCGGTTATTCTTCCATTGTAATCGATAAACATACATGTCCTACATGTTACCAGGAGGCAGGTGATCTTTTTAATGGTATATTACCAAGGACATATCAAAGACTCACCAACAGCATGGAATGGAGCAATAAGATGATTGACGTTGGCAAAGTAGTTTGTATACATATAAGCATAATATTTACGCTAGGGCTATAAAGTTTACACCTAACCAGTAATCAAACATCAGAACCACCGACCTTTTTTGTTAGCCAGACTTGTTTATTGTTCTTTTTCGCATCACACATTCACCTGCGTCAACGCAACCTTTCTATAATTACTTCTTGTTGCCTCGTCCGGTGGTTTTAACTAAAGTTTCTGTCATTTTGTAATATTTTTATAATCTACCTCACTTTAGTTTGAAGTAACTTTTATTTGAAATGGTTAACTTGGACAATGTTTGAAGTGAAAGCATGCCAATTAATTTTGGCGTACGCATAGAAATTCTGACACCACATGTTTCAGCAGTAATGGGTTCTAACTTCTATTAAATTCACTTAGTACCCCCTTCTAATTTCTATGCAGCTACAAATGCACCAGTATCTCAGTTGGATATGTAGTACAAAATCAATATATGTTTTTTTTTTTTAAATTGTACACTTTCATCGGACTATTCGGGCTAAATATACGCCAGTGGCTTACAGTAGGCAACGACATACAGTTATTAATATTATACAACATTGCAACTCCCGTGTCGACCGGTGTAGTAAGTTCAAAACACTACCCCACAAAAACACTACGGTAGTGTTTTCAACCTAGGCTCAAAACACTGGTAGTGTTTTCAACTTAATTGAAGGTAGGTTCAAAACACTACTGTGGCCACGTGCAAAACACTATCCTTAAGTTCAAAACACTACCTCTAAGTTTAAAACACTACCCTAAAAAGATGTTATAATTGCAGCATATTCATTTTAATTTGTAGTAGGTTCAGGCAGTATGCAGTAGGTTGGGGCAGTATGCAGTAAAGTGGGGCAAGATGCAGTAGTGTGGGGCTGTATGCAGTGAGGTGGTGAAGAATGCAGTAGGGTGGGGCAGTGTGCAGTAGGGTGGGGCTGTATGCAGTGAGGTGGGGAAGAATGCAGTACGGTGGGGCAGTGTGCAGTAGGGTGGGGCTGTATGTTTGATTGATTGATTGATTGGTGGTTGCTTTACGCCGTGTCGGCAGCATAGGCCATATTCACGGCGAGAAATGTTTGTTTTTTGTTCAAGCCATCGCTTTTACATGTAAAAGCAGACAATCAATTATGTGCCAATAGACACTAATTAAATTAGAAAGCTCACAATCATATATCTGTGGTCAAGGGAAACAAATTCCCATAGAAAAAGAAAAGTTTCATTAATAATTAATAGAATCCATTTAGTAAACTATATAAGGTGGTACAGTCCAGCTGCCCTCAAAAAGGCTAAAATGTTTTCCTGTTTTACCTTAGTAAAAAGGTCATGCATACTGCCTGCAGTGTAGAACCGTTGGCGCAGGGCAAAAAAATCAACGCAACTTAGTAAAATGTATTGGACTGACACCCAATACATTCAGGGGGAGGTTCCCCCTTGAGCAGAAAAGCATGTGTAAGCCACGAGTGGCCAACACGGCAGCGACTAAGGACCACTTGGTCCCGCCGACCTCCCGCATGAGTCTGTGGTGGCTTTCCCACAGATGGTTGGGGCTGTATGTAGTGAGGTGTCAGTATGCAGTAAGCTGGGGCAAAATGCAGTAGGGTGGGGCAGTATGCAGTAGGTTACATATTGCGGCACTACAACCCCCACTGTCATGTCATGATAGTGTTTTGAACTTGATAGTGTTTTGAACATACGTAAGGGTAGTCTTTTGAACTTAACCATAGTGTTTTAAACTTAAGTTCAAAACACTACCATAGTGTTTTGAACGGGGTAGTGTTTTGAACGTCCTACACCGGACGCGGTGGCCTAATCGATAGAGGTCAGGCTTCCCGTGTGGAAGGTCCGGAGTTGTTCGAATCAAACCAATGACTTACACAATTGACATTTATCTCTTCCTAGCCTGGCGCTTGGCATTAATAGGATAGGGCAAGGACTGGTCAGCTCAGTGTCAGGATAATGTGACCGGGTGGGATATCGGGTCATGGTGCCAGTGGCCTGATTTCCCAGTGGGGTAGCACTATAAAGTCAACATGAGTGCGCACTGTCACAAGTCGGTATCTGTCCTGATATCACCTTAGATGTTGCTAGAACGTAAAACAACAACAAACAAACAGCTATTGCGAGCAGTTTTTTGAAGCAGAGTGGCTGCTCGACTTAGTGGGATTCTAAATCACCACAAAACGCTGTAATCCCCGGCGCGCTCTCCGGGCGGAGCTTAATGCATCATCCCTACATCCGTCGTTTTAGGAAATTTACCAACAACTTGGGTTGCAATCATAATTTGCCACCTTCAGATCTGACTGACAAGTACAAGAAGGTTTGATGAGTGCAACCCTCCCGAATTAATGAGATTTACACACGTGTCATTGGCGGGCTGCCTCGTCGACGTGGTAATTATAGGTAAGCAATAATAATAGTCATGTGGCATTGCAAATTTGTCATAGGTCTTTGCTGAATAAAAGCATATGAAAAGGGAAATTTACTTTTCTAGGGTCGGGTGAGGTTTTTCCATTGGTGAGTTTCTTTGAAGGGAGTGTTTTAGCAACGCACAATAAAAACCTCTAGATGGCTTTCAAATAAAATAATATATTATAGAAATTGAATGTGTGGTGAGGTGGCTTTGCAGCCTGAGGAAGCACCTGTATTCACATCAATGGCCTCTGCTACAACTAGTACAAGCTAGTCGGGGAACTGCTATGGAAACAGCCACATTTATTACTGTCGGACTGCGTTGCAAACCAGGCACGGCTCCAGTTACTTCTCCGACGGCATTATCGCATTGATTCGTTGCAATTAGCGCCGAAACACCCAGGTGGGCTGTAGGAGTAGGTGGGTGCTGTGCCGTTAGAAGTGATTACAGAAAGCCACCGTCAGTGACCAGCAGCGTCGGTATGACAACCGTGGAGCTAAATTTTGATATTTTGGGGTAAATATGTTTATTCTAAGTATTTTGTCAGTGCCGAAGCATTGGTCTTCCAGCCATTTTTCAATTCAGAATAAGGTATACAATGGCTGTTGAATACACTATTTGCAGCATGTAACACAATGAAATTCTGTAACCCAAAAGTTCCATAGCCATATGGTAACAGTAGTGTCATATAACTAGATCAATATTAGTCAGATCAATGTGAGTATTTACATAATATTTAGAATGTAAGCAGAAGTTATCTTCTGTATTCAGGTGGTAAAGGTGTAGTAAGTTTTAATATTCAGTTGCAATTAGGCAAGCGGTATATAAATGTTAGTTTGTTAGAAATATTCTAGTATAACTCTAGTGTAGTTAGTTATGTCAGTTTATTAATTATGTTGTTGGGGTGGAATCTGTCCATAGGCACCAGGCTTAACTATGCAGCCGTTGTTCATCTAGAGGAACATGCCTGCCTGCAATGAACTTTGCTATATAATAGCAGTTAGGGGAATTAATAATGAGGGCACCGGGCGCCCTGGTTCAATCGTTAGAGCGCTGCCCTCGCGTGCGGAAGATCGGGAGATCAGGAGTTTGATTCCTAGCCAAGTTAAACCAATGACTTATAAAATTGATACTTTTCGCTTCCTAGCCTGGCGCTCGCCATTAATAAGATAGGGCAAGGACTGGCAGGGATGAAAGTGGTCTCCAGCAAAAACTGCAGAAAACAAACCAAGATTATTACACCGATGGCTAATTTCCGCGATAACGTGGATCTTCTCCCATAGACTTAGTATTGTCAGGGAATCGCGGGAAAATACCGGAAGTCAGGTTTCAACTAGCCTTGTTGTGATTGTATTATCGCCCCTCCCTAACACTTTCTTGTTTAGGTTTTATGTTCTAGCTACATCTAAGGTGATATAAGAAGGGGATTCGAACCACCCACCTGTTGTCATATACATCCGATTTTTTAAAACTTTGTTAATCGATGAATATAAAAAATCCCGGAAATCCGCGAAACCGCGGAAATCTTTTATCCCTGACTGGTTAGCTCAGTATCAGGATAATGTGACTGAGTGGGATAGTAGGTCATGGTGCCAGCAGCCAGATTTCCCAGGGGGGCAGCACTATAAAGTTGCCATGAGTGTGCACTGTCACAAGTCGGTACCCGTCCTGATATGACCTTAGATTTGCCAGAACGTAGAACAACCAACCAATATGTTTTCATTTGACATTGAGCCAAGATACGAATATGAGAGTATATTGTTGTTTCCCAAATTATCGAGGTGGCACTTTAACATTCAACATGGTGTAGCACTAGCAGTTAACACTTACTAATTAATACTATTAATACTGTCATGGGGGTGATGAAAATGGGAAATATTGCACCTAGAGCGGGACTCGAAGCCACATCTCTTTGCATTCTGGGCCAGTGTGCTAACCATTACACCACCTAGGCTCCCTGATATCAACACACTACCCATGGCTACCTGTCTATGTGGTTACTTGCCTGGGAGGTCAGTGCAGCCTACTACACTCGTTCCCCTGGAATTGTAAGTCTTTTAAATGGTCATTTAATGCTTACAATTACATACATACAGGCAATACACTAACACATACATACACAGGGTAGGTTCAACAACCATACAGTGCATAGCTTGTACGGGATCATGGTCACGGCAAACAGTGTCATGGGGGTAATGAAAATGGGAAATATTGCACTTAGAGCGGGACTCGAAGCCACATCTCTTACATTCTGGGCCAGTGTGCTAACCATTACACCACCTAGGCTCCCTGATATCAACACACTACCCATGCCTACCTGTCTATGTGGTTACTTGCCTGGGAGGTCAGTGCAGCCTACTACAATACATTCTTTAATTTACTACTACTAATAATACTATTAAGTAGAATACATTTCAATTGCAGACAATTGGTCTTCCACATTTTCCTGTTCCTCATCCTAGCCTAGTAACGCTCGGTAGCGACTAGTACCAACTTTGCACATCTATTTTTTTAACTCATTAGGAGAACGACCCCCCTGGACATTTTGTACAAGAAGCAAAAATTGAGGGCCATTCATCCCTCTTGCCTTAGTAACTAGCTATGTGTGTATGTGTAGTAGGCTGCACTGACTTCTCAGGCAAGTAACCACATAGACAGGTAGACATGGGTAGTGTGTTGTTATCAGGGAGCCTAGGTGGTGTAATGGTTAGCACACTGGCCCGGAATGCAAAGAGATGTGCACAATATTTCCCATTTTCATCACCCCCATGACACTGGTTGCCGTGACCATGATCCTGTACAAGCTACGTGCTGTATGGTTGTTGAACCTACACTGTGTATGTATGTGTAAGTACATTGCTTGTATGTATGTAATTGTAAGCAGTAAATGTATGTATGTATGTATGTATGTATGTATGTATGTATGTATGTATGTATGTATGTATCTATGTATGTATGTATGTATGTATGTATGTATGCATGCATGTATGTTTTTGGAGGGCGTCTCTCAACAGCTGCGCTTATTGGAAAGCCTACGTTATTTCATAACTAGCTCGTCCCAAAATCAGTGTTCCCCTTCAGGGTGTTGGCAGCACTCAATATAATAGCGAGGCACATTGCCAGAGGAGCAAGGGGTTGCAGATAAAAGCGTGGCGTGTGGTTGTTGTTATTGATTGTGGGAGACTCCACAGCTTGAGGTCACCTGGCCAGGCGGAGCTCCCTGGTGGCGGTGGTCCGAACTACATTGAGTGGTTGGCGCTGTGCGCTGTCGGCGGCGGCCGGCACGCGCTAGGATTCTATGAGGGTGTGAGCATATATCACCTAGATGGAGTAGATGCTAAAAGAGACTGAATGAACCCGTGTCTGCATATGGCATGTAGTGAATCCCCCCTGGTAGAATAGTTGAGGGGGCTCGAAATGGGTTAGTGTGGAAGGGGGAGTGGTGGATGGTGGAAATGGATAAGAGACACTACAGACTGATAAATGATTCTGTCACATATGCGTGTGTTGTGTTGGGGAGGCGTGTGTCTGCGTGTGCCCACGTGCGTGTGTGCTTGTGTGGGTGTGTATACATGTGTGTGTGTGTATGGAGAGTTGGCGCTCCTCTCCCATATGAATGTGCATCCGCTCACTGTGTCCAGTCAATGCGGTAAGTCGGGTGGGAGCGGGGCGCAGGTCCGCTGGGAACGGCGGGCCACAGGTACATGTGGTGGCCACATGGAGGTGGAGGGGATCCCGGATTAGAGCGGTCCCACCGGGACAAACAGGATGGGGCAGGGAATGTCGGGGAGGTGCTTCGGGACGAGGGACTACTGAGGACTGTAGAGCTCGACGGGGGAGAGCATTGCATGGATTACACCACCCAAATCCGCGTGTGTTTGGGCGGGAGGAAGGAGAGGGCAGCCCGGCTCTGTGCGTGGGTAATAACCCGGAAGTAGTTGGGCACGGTGATCCGCGCCTGATCGGCTCTGCACAGCGGGATCCGCGCGCGACAAATAGCCGCACCCCCCGCTCCCACCCCATACCCGCCACCTCCCCCCACACACGACTCAATGAAGACGTCTACCCGCATGCGCCCTCCCGCGCCGCCCCGCCGCGCGCTGACAGTGGCGCGGAAACAATAACCCAGGGGGCGGCGCGCCGCACGCTGTTTGCGCCTAATCAGCATAATGAGCGGGTGCTTAGCGGCGCGCCGGGGCGTTTCCCCGGCGGGCGGCGGGGATTAGCCACCCGCCGCGCCCCGAGTTACGCCCGGCTTAATCAGGGCTGATCACCCGGAACCACGCCTCGCTGACGCCGGAAGCTCAGCCTGCATAAAACGAGCACCACTCATCACCCCCACCCCACCCCATCACCCCATCCACACACGCACGCGCATAGCAGTGTCGATGTTGCCTACAGATTGAAATACTGCTGCAGGCGCGCCGCAAATTCTACAGCAACTAGCTTAGTTTTCCAAGGGTGTTTTCACTGAAGTAAAAGTGCCACATTTCCAAGGTGACTCTCTCTCACTTTCTCCCGCTCTCTCTCTCTCTCTCTCTCTCTCGTTCTCTCTCTCTCTCTCGCGTTCTATTGAAAATTGAAAATGATATGAGCTATATAGTTAGACGGAATCTTCTAAACAAGCTATAAATATGCGGTATTCTGGTAATCGGCCAGATTATCAGGTATATTTTTATATACTACTCACGCCGCCACCTGTCCAGTGACACGAAAATAGACCATACCTACTTATGATAATTTTAGAAAAGTTCTCGAATTAGTAAGAATATCCAATGAACAATATTTACTAGTTTCTGAGAAATAGTGATGTTTGAGTACGGTTTATTGGGAAGCAGAACATACATAAGTTGTAGCAAATGTTTTGTATGGTCTTCATGGTTTATTCCATTATTTCATTTATCAGCATATTACTCTATAAGTATAAATGAACTGCAATAGTATTTGTAGTCGTTATTTATCATACTTAGTGTGAATATTCATGTTTTTACTGCAGTATTAATGTTTGATTACAACCTTCATTCTGAAATCCTAATTCCCCAAATTCAACTGGCCCCGGGGATTTTGGACAAGGGATGATGAACTGCATTATTCGATATACCACGACACGTATATTGCACAGTACAGGTCACATATTACCACATCGCACAGTACAGTTCGCACAGTACACTTCACCTATTACCATATCCCACAGTACAGTTAACCTATTACCATATCGCACTGGACAGTTCGCATAGTACACTGCACCGTATATTTCACCTATTACCATGTCGACACACAATTTTCATACACACTACATATTCCAAGTCCTCGAAAGCAGTCACTAATTTAAACTCTACCCCTGTGCTCTAAATGTTTAGCAAACACTTATAAAAGCACCACAACACATCACATCACAACACACCACCAACAACAACAATGTCTGTACATTGCGCAGCAGACTCAACAATAACAAGATTTCTACAACACCAATATCTTCAGTCATATCTAAATGATTTCTGTACATTGCGCGGCGGTCGGAAAGAAAAAAACAGAGAGAGAGAGCGACGTTGGCATGGCAGGAAGCCTTCAAGGCAGCATGGGTCGTCCATTTTGAGGGTCCGGTGATTACAGCCCTCTGATAATATTGTGACAGAGCTCAGCGCACACAGACGTCAGGCCGCTGGTGTTCTAAGTAAACCCACTGAATGCTGTCCGCTATGCAAATGACGACAAAGCTAGCGGGGCGCCGAGCGCTCCCCGAGTTCCGCTGAATGTGGGCCGGGGAGAGGGGGGGGGGGGCAGGGAGCCGGGAAGCCGGGGGCCGGAGAACCGGGCGGGCTCTCCTGGCGGCGGCGGCTGTCGAACGGCACAAAGCTCATGGGACAATGGCGACGCAGAGCGCTCCACGCGTCCCTTATGTTTGACGTAGGAAGCTTGCCAGCGCCCGCTAAAAGGCGCTCCATTGTCGGTCATCTCCGCTAGGCGACGCCATCAGAGCGCCATCCTGCTTTGACGATGGTTGTCAATGTGGACTGACAAAGGCTGAGCGAGGTAGGTAGCGGCGGCAGGAGATGGCGCTGGTAGTGCTTTTTTTTAAAAATCCCACCCACCTCACCACAACACCACCCACCCTTTATTCTTTGTTTTGTTTATCCCTTTTTATATTCATAACTTGTCAACAACAAAATCTTCATTAGCAAGCATTATGTGAGATATAACGTATTATATGAATATAAAGGGGCGGAGCATCTTGTGATATTTATTTCTCTTTTAATATGCATGCTATTTATTATTTATATTTTTATTCATACTCCTGTTCAGCCGATTTACTGCGTTCCGGGACCCCTTTTTGTGCTACACCACTCCGGTCACGCGCCGGTACATACAGTGGGCATCACATGAGCGTAGATTTCAAGCGGTATGCGGTTTTTATATTCATAACTTGTCAACAACAAAATCTTCATTAGCAAGCATTATATATATATATATATATATATTATATATATATATATATATATATATATATAAAAATAAATATATATATATAAATATATAGATATATATATATATAGATATATATCTAGTTATACGAATCTTACCTGGTACAGATGATGGATAACTGGTGTTTTCCCGAGGTACTAGCCTCGGATAGTCGTTGGTCAGGGAGAAGGAAGCACATCCGAGTCCAGCAATCTTTTACATACTTTATAGGATAAAAAATGATCTTAGTAATGGATACTTTAGTGTTTTCGTTTTGGCACCAGCGAAACATAACAGTCGTGGTAGGGTAGGGTGGGCGGGCCCTGACCCACGACTACGCTTCGTAGCCATGGCTCGGAGTCTGTAAACGACCAAAAAACCAATGCATTAGGCATTATTCAGGCTGAATATCACACAGATAATTAGAGCATAATTATCCAAGGTGTGTATCATGGTGTTAAAACCGTATTTAAACCGTTTTTAACACAGGCATGTGGTTAACAGACAGTCGTAGGATAACGGTATGGACAACCAACCGAACCAAACAAGGGGTAGGAACCAGTGTAGCGGTCCCTCCCACACTATTTGTCCTATAAAACTCTCCCACCTGTGGCTTTCTTCGCCAACAAGTTGAAGAAAATCCAATAGGACTCGGAGGTACGCCTTATCAAATACTTAATTGGGGAATCTAAAAGAAACCCAGGAATACATCCTATCGATATAAATGGCTCCTGCCAAACATCTCTCCGTTCGGCAAAGGGCAGCTTTTATCAATAACAAACAATGGCTGCATTGTTCTACTGATCTTACATAAAACAATCATAATTAAGCTGTAAAACAGTAATAACTTATGGAAAAGTTTCAAACCTTTGTGTACATGAATGCTAACATGAACTGAACCAACATATCCAGTTTATACTAACCTGGTTGGTTTTGTAGTTAGTGTAGAAAACTGCCGGAGCTACTCAACAAACGTCCTCCCGTTGTGAATTGATTATGCTAATTTCTGGACCTGGATGTGCTTCCTTCTCCCTGGACAGTACCGAGGTAATATATAGATTAGTTAGACGAATCTTACCTGGGTATAGATGATGGATAACTGTTGTTTTACCGAGGTATAAGCCTCGGATAGACGTGGGCAAGGGAGAGGGAAGCACATCCGGTCCAGCAATTTTTACCTACTTATTCAGGATAAAATGATCTAAACAATAATAATGATAATGATAATAGAACTGTGAAGTTTCGTTGGTATAAGCCAACCGAATAGACGTGGAAGGGTGTGGTGGGCGGGCCCTTGCCCATGTCTATCCGAGAATACAGCAACGGTTTGTGTGAGAATTTCCTATCACTATTAATAGTGTTTACCAATACCAGTATCCAACAATGCTTCCAGGGCCATGAACGCTGCCACTACCAACTTACAAGCATGCTCACGCTATTATTATTTGGAAGCGAATGCTCGACGAACATTGAGTACAACGGTCCCAGCGTTCTTACGACCGCGATAACATAGCTTTGTACTGCGGACAAAGGCGCCCGGGGTCGACCTCCTTTCTGCGTCCGTGGACCGCCCTTCCGGTCTTGAAAGTCGTCTGTCGCCCACTGGAGATGTTCACAGACGCAGACTGTCTTCTCAAGTCGAACCGACGAGAGGACCCGCTCACCCTGGGACCTTATCCACGCAGCCAGGGCGCTGGTATTGTCAACTCGAGCTGTTATGCACGGTGGCGCACACAATAGCTGCTCAGGTAGACACAATGCCGGCTCCAACTATATTCATCGTTCATTAATTTATTCTTATTTCCTATATATAAAAAATAAAGAAACCCACCTGGGTTCTCTGACAGAACTAGCGTTAATAATATTGAGTTACTAAGACATGCATATCAGTCATACTTGGATAAAATTATATTCACGTTATCTAAGGTATTAACTATTAAACGAGAGCATTTAATTATTTATGTAGATATTAGTCAGCTGTTTACCTATAGCCCTGTCACACTACGACGTATCTCGCCGGCGTGCCGCCGGCGTGCCGCCAACGCACAAAATCACTTTTAATCGTCGAGACTTGTCATACTTTTCGGCATGAGCGCAACGTATTGGTAGCGTGCGACCGACGTTGTGCGAAAAAAAACAAAAAAGTTTGACGCGCCGTCATGATATGACCTTAGATGTAGCTAGGACGTAAAACAACAAAGCATCAGTTTGGCGCAACGAGCCTCATGCACGCACAGCGTGTGCCTAGCTTTCGCATAACGTTATTCCAGCGCGTTTAAAATAGCCGACGCAGCCCTGCCGCATGCCTAATGTCGGCATAACGTGAGTGTAACGTCACCCGAACATCAGAGCATCACGTCGAGCTACGTCGAAAGTTTTCAACATGTCCAAAACCTCGACGCACGATGACGTAAATCGACGTCAGTCTAACTTAAGCATGACGTAACTCGACGGACTGCAGCGTAATGACAAAATGTTACCTACGTCGGCATACGTTGGCTCGTTAAGTCGTAGTGTGACAGGGGTATAAGATAGATTTGCGTTGTTTGCATTCAGGCAGGGAATGTAGCATGCCACGTCGTATCATGCCCCTTCCACCACCCCCCAACCACCATCAACACCACCACCACCACCACCCAGGTCACAGACAGACTTGCGTGTATCGATTGGACCACAAATTAATGACCAAGTAAAGGTGGTCTCATACTCAGGGATGAAAGTGGTCTCCAGAAAAAAACGCGGAACGCAAGCCAGGATTATTACACTGACGGAGAATCAGGGAATTGCAGATAAATGCTAGAAGTCAGGTTTCAACTAACTATGCCTATATTATCGCCCATACATAACTCATTCTTGTTTGGGTTTTATGTTGTAGTAACATCTGAGTTCACATAAGAATGGGATTCGAACCAACCAATGTTGCCATATACATCCTGATTCCATAACATTTTGCTTAATTGTAATTGGTAAATATACAAAATCGCGGCTAACACCTGCATTGTCATATTGCTGGCAGTTTCCTATAAAACAAAGAGAAACATTCAAGCGCCGAGACCAGGCGACGAAAGGCTCAAGGCATAGGTGGTACTGAAAATGGATTCTCATCGTCTGAAACATATACTACACCAGAGACGCGCTGAGACACCTGGTGCCAGGGACCTCATGCATGCCCCGTACCAGCCGCTGAGGCCACCGCTACCACCTCGACTGTAATGTGACTGAGTAGGATATTAGGTGATGGTGCTGTTGGCCTGGTCTCCCAATGGGGGAGCACTATGAAGTCGCCATGGGTGTGGCAGCCCTATAAAGCCACCATGAGTGCACACTGCCACAGGTCGGTACCCATCCTGATATGACATTAGATGTTGCCAGGACGTAAAACTCAAACAACCAATCATCGTCCCCATAGCACTAACGGGGGAGGTGAGGAACAGAAGACGGTAGGTGGCGTCTCCTGGTGTGTGTTGTAATACGTTGATAGTTGACACGAATGTACACAGAGGCGCCCTGTCAATGTTGAAGGACCCGTCAGCCAATACTATTCGCGCACACCTCCTTGAGAGTTCGCATCCGGTGTTCATTTAGATTTAAGGCTAAATTATGTTTAAATCATTTGTTAATCAAAACTCTTTTCTATTTGGGGAATGGAGTATTGCGGACTTGTTAGCAAACCATTTTTCAGCATATGACATTTTAATAACACTTCGTTTGACAATTTATGCAATACAATGGTACAAACAGATTTAATTTAAAACAAACATTAATGGGTATACTTAATATGTGTTTAAGCTATTTGCTTTAATTTTGATATTGAAATTCATGTGTAGGCTTCATTGTTAACATTTCTTTTTAAAGCGCTTATAATAATTCAGGCGTTTGCAATTTTTTTTTACTAAATGTTGATTTGTTATAGAGGCCCGTCCCCTCGGCAGAGGCTCACCTTGTGGAAGTTGCCACCAGGTGTCGCCTGCACGCGGATACCCGTGCCAACGCCGCCATTAGTAGTATGCCATTACCAGCCACCAGGGGATGCAGCGGTGGCTTGTTGTCGTGGAAGCAATACCTATATGGCAGGTCGTGGCCGGAAAGATGCGGTGCAGTGTTATTGTGATCTGCGGAAGACGCACGTGGTGTACGCGTGTGTGTGGGGGGGTGGGGGGGGGGGAGTAAATTATATCTTAAGGAGGCAAGTTCAAAGGGAGGTGCGTATAATGTGTATATCCTTGTATATCATCACCTCTCGCAACAAGAAAGCATTTTTAGAATATCGAACAATTACATTGTCCTATTTTCCCGTGTTGTTTGTAATGAATCAACTCCAATAGTATCCATCTTCAACGGACAGCTCTACATATAGACCAATGTTGTCCTGGCATAGCAGGTGTCCTGTCATTGGCGAGACAATAAAATTAGACAAATACAGTGCGCATACTGAAATGTTGTCTGCTCATGGTAGGGGTTCCTCGATCACATGTGTCGTTGATTGATTGGTTGGTTGTTGGAATTTTACGTCCTGCCGACATCTAAAGCCCCATTCACACACAGGCCTTAAGTCGCCTCAACTAGTTCGCCTCATCTAAGTCGACTCAGATTGTGCATATGAACACTCCTCTGAGGCGAATTAGGGCTGAGTCGACTCAACTAGTTCGCCTCAAGTACACCGCTTCGCGAGGTAGTTTAGATGAGGCAAACTAGCTTGAGTTGGCCTAAGTGGCATGTCTGAACGTAACTGGCTTAGTTGAGGCTGCTTAAGCATATGGATGGAACTGCTTCCTAACAGGTAGTTGCTTTCATAGTGGTTAGAACACATGTTTGGACCGTCCTACATGTTTGGACTGTCCCATTTTTTCATATATCATATGGAGACTGCTTCTTACAGGGATGAAAGTGATCTCCGGGAAAAAAAGCGGAAATGCTGATATTCTCCCATAGGCTTAACACTGTCAGGGAATCGCGGAAAATTTCCGGAAGTTGGGTTTCATATATATTGGTAATCGCTTATAGTGCTGCGCTGTTTGAAGCCTGTATGTACTAGTATATACTGGTAGTGCTGCAGCGTTTGGAGCATTTATTAGTGGTATACGCTGATAGTGCTGCGGCGTCTGCACCACATATTAGTATAGATCTACTCTGATGGTGCTGCGGGATTGAAAAATCCCGGAAATCAGCGGAATCGCGGAGATCTTTCATCCCTGTTCTTAAGAGGCTTGGCACGACACTTGCTATCCGGACCGCACTCTGTCCACACCTCTCTCTATCTCCTCTCCGCTGGCCTTGCTCCTCCTTGATATGTCTGAAAAGAGTTCCAGGAGGGGGGGGCCCACCGGCATTTCACTTTCTATTCTTACTCTGTCCGTGTCTATGGCTCGCTGGTTGGTCGCCATAGAGCAGATAGACACGGTCCTTTGACTCAACTCTCCTCATTTCTCTTTCCTATACTCTACCCTTTTTTTTCTTCTCCCAGGCATACTCCTCCCCCTGACCAGGGCAGTTGTGTGCTTGGGTGGGGCCCTGTACCTTTACCTTTTCTTTCACTTTGTTCTCGTTGCTGGAACCACCGCTGCACCCATTTTTACCCGCCCTTCCTCGAAACCCTTGCTGCTGTCGACTGGATACAAGTGCCAACTACCGCTCAACTACCGCCGGACCGAAGAGATTCGGGGCCGCCTCAACGCTTCGCCGTTACAACGTTGTAAAGATGTCCCCAGCTTCTACAAGACTCCCTACTGAAGTTAAGTCTTCAACCAAAGATTGGGCTGATTTATCGGAGCCTCTCTATTATGTTGCAGTTCTGCAACCAGTAACCGTCGTAAGGTGACAAACCACCCCCAAAGTCAAAGCCTAACAGGCACACTGGATATCCGGACCGCACTTCGTCCACACCTCTCTCTATATCCTCTCCACTGGCCTTGCTCCTTCCTCCTTGATATGTCTGAAAAGAGTTCCAGGAGGGGGAGCCCACCAGCATTTCACTTTCTACCCTTACTCTGTCCGAGTCTTTGGCTCGCTGGATGCTCGCCATTGAGCAAATAGGCACAGTCCTTCGCCGTTACAACATTGTAAAGATGTCCCCAACTTCTACAACCGTCCCTACTGAAGATTAATATTCAACCAAAGATTGGGCCGATTTATCGGAGCCTCTCTATAATGTTGCAGTTCTGCAACCAGTAACCATCGTAAGGTTACAAACCACCCCAAGCAAGCACCTAACAGGTAGATGCTTTTGATAGTGGTTGGAGCACATGTTTGGACCGTCCTACTCTTCCCATCTGTTCGTTAGGTATGTTGTTTGTATCTATCTGGTGTGGATGAATATGTTACATGTGGATGTACCTGTGGATGTATGTGTGGATGTATGTATGTCCTGATATGACCTTATATTTTGCTAGGATGTAAAACAACAACAAACAAACATCGATCTGAGCCGGTTTAACGGGTGTGTCTGAACACGACACACTTTAAAAACTGTGTATGTGTGAACGCACCGCTAGTTCGACTCATCTAGTTCGCCTCATCTAAGTTGGCCTAACGCTGTACATGTGAACACAGCTTTAATTCATATCAGGATGACTATCCACTTGTGACAGTGCACACTCATGTCAACTTTATAGTTCTGCCCCACTGGGAAATCAGGCCAACAGCACCATGACCTGATATCCCACTCAGTCACATTATCCTGACACTGAGCTAACCAGTCCTTGCCCTATCCTATTAATAGCGAGTGCCAAGCTAGGAAGTGACAAATATAAATTGTGTAAGTCATTGGTTTGACTCGACTGGGAATTAAACTCCTGATCTCCCACATGGGAGGCATGCGCTCTACCGATTCGGCCACTGCGCCATGTGTCGTTGAAGATGTGCCCCAGTGTGAACTGGAGAATAAAGTGGTTAACCTATATCACATTAGTTAGGGCAGATTATGATGCAACACACCAAAATATAGCTAAGGCAGGACAGGACATAAAACAAGGCATTCTCTACCACAATGCAACAACTAGGCTTTAACGCGAAATAATGCTTTTCATCACAATGCAACAACTAGGGCAGGAAATTAAAAAAAAAACAGCAGACGTCACCACATCACAACAAAACTGGGGTAGAGAATAAAACAGGCCACAGGTTATCCAAGCAATGCGCACTGCCGCCAGCAATTCTTAGAATTCTTAGATGTAAAAGGAGGGCCAAATATAGGTTACTAAAGCAATCAAATGAAGCCTTTCATAATGAGGCCTATATGTTCACTAGTTTTTTAAACTTCTTTCATGTGGCTAAGTATTTGTTTACGTTTATGATTATGTTCAAATTTAATAGCACATTCATTGGATACACTGTGGGGTCTGCTAGTCATATACCGGATGTGTAGGGAAGGAAAGGAGTCCCCCACCCCTCCCCCCCCCACCTCACTCCACCCACCCACCCTCATTGAGATAATATTACTCCCACACTCGGATCCAGACACTTCAAAGCGCACTCGTGAAAAGGTAGACAAAAATGTCTCTTTATCTCGGTTGAATCCGGGGGGCAAGGCTGGGGCTGCTGAGTGTGCGCAGTCGCCTTGAGCTGCCTTGACTCCCCCTCCATCTTGACTCATCGGGACCGGGTAACAAAACACCACCGCCTCGCCACCTCCAAATCCGCAACCCTGAACACCAGTATGGGACAGGAGAGCGCCGCTCATTAGCATTCATAGCGGACCCGCCCCCCCCCCCCCCCCCCACCATGTGCACATCTACCTCCAAAGGCGCCTTCTATGACTGTGAGAGCGCCCGGTGGGTGGAACCAGCCTAGTTTTGGGAATCATTTCCGGTAGGTGTTTCAATTGTTTGTTAGTTCGTTAGCAAAACTCCCCCTCCCCCTCTCCCCAGTGCACACACATTACACTCCACACACCACCCACACACCAACACCCACACACCCAAACACAGGTCAGCCAACCCACTTCAGGGGGAACTGATGGAGGCAACCAAACAGAAAATTGAATTAAAGCATGAATGGCCTGGATTGGAAGGAGCCGGTTGGCTGGCTGGCTGAAATATGTTGGTGGACTGACAACGCTAGCGGAGTGGTGTCAGGCCGTGCCGGGCCCAGGTAAGGCGGGCCTAGCCGGGCCGGGGCCGGTGTCCACTTAGGTGGTGGCCGCCTTGACCTCAGACACGCCCCCTACCGGATTGCCCTTTAGACGCGGCGCCCTCACCCCGGCCCCGGCGCCCTCCCCCGCTGTGAGACTACATCACACTGACAGACCAATCTAGGCTGCACAATGCACTCAAAATACACAAAACCACACCCCCAAAAAAGTATTATTTACTTAGACAACACACTGCCTTTCTTATTACATTCAGAGTTAATGGTGTAGACGTTCTATAGTTTGTCTAGCCATTAGCCCGTTCTCTTAAAAAATAAAAATAAAGTGTGTACGTGTGTGTGGGTATTCGTCAACAATCCGAAGTCAAATAAATAGGAACCACAAAGTCGGTATTTCAAATCTACCTTCCCGTATCCTGATATTATTTTACACTTTCGTGTAACTTTTGCCTCATAGATAATGCATCATCTGAAACATCACTTATTCTTTTAATAGCGAAATATAATTAAGTATACTTTAATCTAGCTAAGAACAATAGCTGTCAGTTACCTTATAGACTGCGTGTTGAGACTTCTTGCCTGAACATAAGGTACCGAAACAAACATAAATGACCAGTCAGCAATTTAATAGAGTAATGCCCTTTTAATAGCAGCAATCCAGACTATTTAGCACAAAGATATAATGGCGGAGAAACAATGTTAAGATTATCCATGGAATACAGTAAAGGTAATAGCAAGTGATACACGAGATGATGTAGACCATGGTTAATTATATTCGACAATAAGAATTCCGATCTCTACTTTCTAATAATTGAACTAATAGCCCTGTCACACTACGACGTATCTCGCCGGCATGCCACCAACGCGCAAAATCACTTTTAATCGTTGAGACTCGTCAAACTTTTCAGCGTCAGTGCAACGTATTGGTAGCATGCGGCCGACATTGTGCAAAAAAAAAAAAAAAAGTTTGGCACGCCATCCTCATATGACCTTAGATGTAGCTAGCACGTAAAACAACAGGCGCAACGAGCCTCACATGCGTGTGCCTAGCGTTCGCATAACGTTATTCCAGCGCATTTAACGTATCTCGACGCGCCCCATATGTCGCCATAATGTTGGCACCCGCGCGTTGTCGCATGTTGAAAGTTTTGTGCAAGCACAAAACTTCGCCGATTCCCTGACGTGCGCTGCCGACCATCTCCATAGATCAATGTATACCAACGCATGCCTAACGCGCCCATAACGCTTCCAGATTTTTTTATTTCGCCAAAAAATGACACACGTCGACGCGCGTTGGCGAGAAATGTTGTAATGTGACAGTGCCATTAGAATGGGCTAGTTGAACTCCAACCTAGCAGGTAAGGACTAATCTGCCGAGAACCATTATACCGAGTTCTCCACACACTTCTTAGTTGATTGGTTGTTGGAGCTTTACATCCTGGCAACATGTAATGTAATATCAGGATGTGTCCTGACTTCTGACACTGTGCGCTCATGGCAACTTTATAGTGTGGCCACACTGGCTGGCAGTACCATGACCTGATATCCCACTCAGTCACATTATCCTGACACTGAGCCGAATATCATATCCTAATAATGCCGAGCTCCTGGCTAGGAAGTGACAAATATCAATTTTTATGTAATTGGTTTAACTCCAAAGGGAGACGGTCATGTTACTGACCCTTTAAGAATAAAGAGTTATGATACAAATTGATATATTTCCATGAGTCAGACTAGAAATCAATGGAATACAGCGAACTAGAGAAACCACGGGGGGGGGGGGGGGGGGGGGGGGGGGTAATACAGCTGAATTGCAAGCCAATTACCAGCAGGGAAAGAATATAGAAGCAGATGTTCCACAGAGAAAACATGGGCACATGGGGGTGCAGTAAGGATATCATAAACGGTTATTGTTGTTGTGGTGGTGGTGGGGGAGGGGGGGGGGGTAACCAGTGTAATTAACAGCTAAGGTCACACACACCAAAACACCAAGGTAATATGGGCTAAGCAACAGACTAATGTCCGAGCTTGCAACCACCTTCTTGGAATGGGACTCACCCAGGAGGCTGAGGAAGGATTGATGAATTTCAGCACTTGAATCCAGTCATGATATGCAGTGATCACCAGATTGCCGAATGAGATGAGCGTCCTTCTCCCGTTTTGGTAGATCGTGGGATTCGGACCCACGGTTTCGAACCTTGGTCGAGTCAAACCAATGACATAAAAATGTATACTTGTCGCTTCCTACCCAGGCACTTGGCATTATTAGGATAGGGTAAGGACTGGTTGGCTCAGTGTCAGGATAATGTGACTGAGTCGGATATTAGGTCATGGTGCTGGTGGCTTGGTCTCCCAGTGGGGAAGCACTGTAAAGTCACCATGAGTGTGCACTGTCACAAGTCGGTATCCATCCTGATGTGACCTTAGATGTTGCCAGGATGTAAAGCTCCCAACAACCAACAAGCCTATGTGGTGATCACTGAATCCCTTCGGTGCCACCACTGGAAGCTAGCTCCAGTGAGACGCCACTGCATGCCGACAGCAGTACCGAGAGAACCATGACTGTATGACCGCACTGCACAGTACAGCTTCAATGTGTGCGGTACTCAAATCACATAAATAGCATTGCATTTTAAAAACAGGATTTAATCCGAAACATCTGGATATCTATTTAAAAAGAAGGGCATCGTGAATAATTCCTGTTTGTAATTAAGGACACGACTCACCTCAAATATAACCCAGTGGTCAATATGCCGTGGTTGTAATTCATCTCGCAGCTAAGTGTCCATATTCAACGGTGCACGATTCGGTGTGGATTTAGCTTTGATGTTAACCAGCTTCTAACTATTCCCGAGTAAAACAGGGGGAAATGTGGGCGATGCCGTACAAATCAACTAGTTTGAGCGACTATTTAATTGTCAGCAATCTAATCTAACTCGGCGATGAAGCAGTTAGCGCGAATATTCTATTGTCAGTAATCTAATCTGAATTTGCAATGAACAAGCTAACGCGAATATTTTGTTGGTAGAAATCTAAATCTACATTCCGAGAGGCAATACATAATAATACCCACGGATGTCAAATAATCACATCGCAAGGAGAGCCGTAGAATTCGAGCAAAATTACAGTCATCAACAAAAACCCAGAGAGAAAGAATGAGAGCAAAATTACAGCCATCACCAAAAACCCAGAGAGAGATAGAATTAGACCAAAATTAAAGCCATCATCAAAAACCCAGATAGACAGAATTACCACAAAATTAAAGCCATCAACCAAAATACAGATGGAGCTATCACAGTATCGGCAATCGACGACGTTTCTATATCGGATTCACACAGCGGGGCTGTACGGGTGCTGTACAGCCTTGTCGTGAGAAGTAGAACGGGGTAGTGTTGTAGTTCCCGGTGCCGCCACCACGTGGCGTAACGGAGCAGCGTCCCGCCGGGCGCGGCGCGTCAGGGCCATGCAAGGCCTAAAGCCGTACAGACCGTGACTTCTGTGCGCACTCTAGTCTAATGGCTAGAGATCGTCGTTTCAAACCGGCCATATCGGTGCGCGGATTAAGCGCACTTAGCCACAAACACAGCCCCACAAAAAGAGACAACCCTGGCGGTGAGGCTGGCCACCCTTCATCCAGTCCCGACTTAATTTGTATTTTTTATGAGTCGAGCTCTATCTCGGTGAAAGCCACCTCAAACCCGCTCCCGCCTGCGCGTTCGTGTTGTGGTTTATCAACAGTTTGTTGACTGATTTCGCGCAGGTAAAATTCCAAGCGTCTCTAGGAACGCTACCAAATGGCTTGCTCACAGAGCGGACATTGCTCGCTAGCACCGCCGCCGAACGGCTAAACAAAAAAGTATATTATATACCAGACAGAATGGTTTCCGCACGGTTACTGTTGTTCTTATTGGAAGTTTTACGTGTAGCGATTTTGGAGACTACTTAGGGGACATGTGTCAGTTAAGCGCGCCATTAGGGTGTAATATGGAGTGGTTTTGGGTGGGGTAGTGTGTGTGGTGTGTGGGGTGTGGTGTGTGGTGTGTGGTGTGTGGTGTGTGGTGTGTGGTGTGTGCGGGCGGGGGTAGTGGTGGTAGAGAAGGCTCATAGGGAATTAATGCGATTTGCACGAGTGGGGAATCTGTGAATCCAAGTAAACTACAAACCCACCAGTGCCCCCCCCCCCCTCCACTCCCACAACCTCCACCCAGCACCGCAGCACGTGCGCAATATTATGGCGGTTCTTTCTTCCGCCTCGCTCTGCCTTTTAAGACGGAATTGTCCTTTTCTTTTTTGTGAGTGTGTGTGTAAAGTACATATACGCATATGTCTACTTTTGTGTGCGTTTAGTTGTGTGTGTGGGTTTTTTTGGTGCTTGTTCTGTCGTGGCGTTTCCTAGCTCTAACTAGGATGGTGACAACGAGATTTAGCGTGTGTTCGGGGTGAGGTGTAAGCGATCTGTGACGGCTGCTGTAGCCCTACCCGCCCGTGTTGTGGGGCGGCAGGGTGTGGGTGTCGGCAGCACTGTCACCACGGCGCATTGAAGGTTTAACCCGCCCAAAAGCGACCCCCGGCGGCCGTCACCGCTAATGGCGGCTTGCTGTCGACCAAGTAGACCCCAGCATGGCCCCATTGTGTGTGGGCCCCTAAGTGAGCACTAATTAGACGGGACTTCTTCGTGAGCTTTATCTCGGAGTGAGCAGAACAATACCCGGCCTGCCTAGCGGCTGACAGTCGAGCAGCTAAGTGACAGCTCCACCGCCGCGCCCCCTGCTGTGAACGCGGCGAACAAACAACACCTCGCGCACTGAACGCAGCCTGCCTAGTCCACCCAGCACGACGTACAGGTGGGCAGTCAGTCGCTGACGTGGGAGGACCGGAAGTGTCGGGGGTGAATGTGAGATGGGGGGGGGGGTGGTAGGAGGGGAGGGGAGGGAAGGAGGGGGGGAGGAGAGGAAGGGGAGGGGAGAGGGAGGGGGAGGGGGGGGAGGGGAGGTGAGGGGAGGGGGAGGGGAGGGGAGGGGAGGGGAGGGGAGGGGGAGAGGGGAAGGGAGGGGAGGGGGAGGAGGGGAGGGATGGAGGAGGGGAGGGGAGGAGGTAATGTGAAGAGCGAATTTGGGGAGTGGTTGGGACTATGTTTTCTTTCTGTTCTCAACTCTTGTGGTCAAACCAGATAGTTTTATTAATGTATGTTTATGTTAGTTCTCAGCCTTGAATCTAGATTTGAATTGAAGGTAGGCCGTTTCATTAATTTTCTTGTTTTGGCAGAGTTTGTTCCAAAGTTGGCTACCTTGATCTGTGTGGTCTTTTAAGTGTGTTACTCCTTGGATAGAGAGACTAGTAGTGTGAATGCTTGCGTCTGTGTATATTGGGTATTTGGCTTTCAGGGATGAAAGTGGTTTCCAACCAAAAAAGCGGAAATCAGGCCGAGACTTTAGTGCCAAAGGCAAATTTCTGCGAAAATGCGGATCCCCCCCCTCCCCCGACACACAGAATTAACGTCGCCATGGAATCACGGGAAAATGCAGGAAGTCAGGTTTCAACTGTCCTCGTTGTGACCATATTATCAGTTTTAATATCACCCATATCTAACCCTTCTTGTTTGGGTTTCATGTTCTTCTAACATCGAAGGTCATAGGAACAGGATTTGGAGAAATCCATTGCTGTCAGACTTGTTTTTTGTGTGTGTAAATATAGTTTATTCATTGGATAAAGTCTTTTGTCAGCGCTGTGGCACTGGTCTTCCAGCTATATGACAATACAGTTAATTACAATATATGTATATGTAGTCTGATATTGTCATCAGCAGCTAGCTCAAGTCAGCTGAAACAACAATATTAATCATTCCAAGACTTACATATGGTATAGTTTGACAATTCACATATAAAATAGTAGTTATATGTTATATACATACATACTTAGATACATACATGTGTATAGACGAGATCACGGTTCCGAGTGCGCATGCGCCGAAAACAGCGTTGGGAGCAAAGGAAATGCGTTCAGCCATTGAGTTTGCTGATACGCATAGGGCAAAACTTCCATTTTATTCAAAATGAATAGAAATACATAACAATTTGGCACAAACATGGATGGAACGATGCAATATGTTTAAGACACAACTCTCCATAATTAAGCATTTTGAGCTAAGAAACATACAATTTCAGTCACTTTACAGGCTGATGTTTACCTCACCATTGATTAGCCATAAGTAATTCTTGTTCAAAATATTAAAATGTCAAATGTGTCAACAAAAACTTGTTTCAAAGAAATATATAACTAATATCTGATTAACCCTACTCATTTTCTATTTCTAGATATGTCATTAACCATAGGATATAAATAAAAACATGAATAAAATAAGTAAAACTGACTCTGGCTATGGCTCTAACACTAGTCTGAGTGCCCAGATTTGTCAAAATCTAAAAATCTAAATGCACCTGGCATAAGATGTGCTGATTATATTGATGTAAATGCAATGCTGGATAAAAGATTAATATCTTAATTTATTATATATATTTTTTTAGTTAGTGTTCTATGTTTCAAACAAGAGTTGAGATGAGCTGAAACTAGCACATTTCATAACTGCACTCAGTGTATTAACATGTGCCATGTGCTTCTCACAGGTTTGTTTTGCTCGGACACATCCCACAATGCATTGCGCGGCTGGAACGGTGATGTAGTTTATTGATTAGACCTTTACATTGCGGAGTGGTTAGGTGCATAGTTTCCCTTCACAGGTTTGTATGCCTACTGTGTTGTGAATTGCATAATTATCATGTTGTTGGAGATAGCAGAGATGGAGTGTTAGTAGAGTGGTTTGTTTATTCTGTTAGATAGAGAATATGGTTAGCTTTTAGGGTTATGCTTAAAAGGTTAATAATACCTCAGGTGTGGTTTTGACTACATGAAGCAGTTTGAGTAAGTAGGTTGTTAGTAATGATGGGATAAACTATGTTTGGAGGTTTGTACATTTCAGTCATTTAGTAGTCTTGTACAGTCTGTATTAGTGTCTATGTTTATAGCAATACTACCACACTGATATACATTTTCTGAATTTGCTGGGCCAATAATTTGTAAGGTGGATAACTTGATTTGTTGGCAGCAGGTAAAGGAGCGCCAGGGATGAAAGTGGTTCCTGGCAAAAAAACTCGGAAAGCAAGTCGGGATTATTACACCGACGGTAAATTTCTGTGAAAACACAAATTTCCCCCCATATGATTAGCCCTGTCCAGGGAATCATAGAAACATGCTGGAAGTCAGGTTTAAACTATCCTTGATGTGCCTATATTATCGCCCATACTTAACTCATTCTTGTTTGGATTTTATGTTCTAGTAACACCTCAGGTCATATAAGAACGAGATTCAAACCAACCAATTTTGTCATATACATCCTGATTCAAACCAGACGGGATGGCCAAATGAGTTAGAGTGTCCATCTCCCGTGTTGGTAGACCGTGGGTTCGAACCCTTGTCAAGTCAAAGCAATGACTCAAATATTGATACCTGTCGCTTCCTAGCCAGGCACCCGGCATTATTAGGAGAGAGCAAGGACTGGTTAGCTCAGTATCAGGATAATCTGACTGAGTGGGATATCAGGTCATGGTGCTGGTGGCCTGGTCCCCCACTGGGGCAGTACTATAAAGTCGCCATGAGTGCGCACTGTCACAAGTCGGTACCCGTCCTGATATGACCTTAGATGTTGCTAGGACCTAAAACAACAACAAACAAACAAACATCCTGATTCCATCGCATTTTGTTTAATATTAATCGGTAAATACACAAAATCGCGGAAACGCGGTGATCTTTCATTCCTGAGATAATATATATTTTGCTTAGCGTTAATCGGTAAATATTATTTTTAATCGCCTAAATCCGCGAAATCGCGGAGATCTTTCACCCCCAGGTTTCATGGTGCTTTGTCTCTAATTGGGCCATCCCAGCTTCAGCATGTAATTTGTGGCCTTTGTAGATTTGTAGCCTTTGCAAACTGTCCTTAGTGCCCTGTTGTGCATTGTTTGGAGCTTTGCTTGTTGCTGTTTAGTGAATAGTTCGTATATTAGGTCACAATAATTTCAATTGCAATCAGACTGTTTATCAAATTTATCTTTGCCATGACCGTAACCTGGTTTGCTCAGTATCAGGCTAATGTGATTGAGTGGGATATCAAGTCATGGTGCTGATGATCTGGTCTTCAAATTGTGTTGGAGTTTTAGACCCTAGCAACATATAAGATCATATCTGGATGGTGCTGTTTATTTACCCGCTTTTTGTGTGGCGGGGCGTGGGGATTCTAAACCTCGGATTCGAATCCCAGCTGAGTGAAACGAGTGACTTAAAAACTGATACTTATCTCTACCGCGATTGAGATTTCCTCAGTTTGAATCAACGAATGTAATGACAACAAAACCAGTGAAAATGTCAGTCTAACATATAAATATCCACATGTATATTTTCCCAGAGAAATGGTGTGCGATAACATATGCGCTTAACAATGTACACTTGTCTATACAGGAATTGCTGTGCAACATAGTTTTAAAAATAGTTATCGGACAATTTCTATGAGAAGTAGCACAGTGATAGTTATAAAAAAAAAAAAAAAGAGCTCGGCTTATTGAACAAAGTAGACTATATGGGGATCTGTTGAACATGAATGTCCAATATGGTGATCCAGACATGATAAGATAATAACTACAATAATAATAATATAACTATTACAATCAGGTCGCACATAATCTGTCAACACCGACACCCCTATGTAAACAGCCGAGGACACACGCAGTACGAGAACTAAGAACCGACGCACATGGCGTGGGAACCAGACAAACTCATCAGATGTAAAGACCTGATGAACGCACATAAACATCACAATGATGTGTGCGGGATGGAGTGGCATAGCGAGCAATCACCAACATCTCGTCGACCATTTTCACACAAACACACACACATACATATACACACACCAAACACACACAAACGTGGGATGGTTTGAAATATGCACCATAAAACGTCGGTTAACCATGTTCCTATATTAATTAAAGTTTAACCTTCCCCGCAAAAACATTCATTCATCTTATTTTTTGGCGCCTATTCAGTGACTTGTGAGTAAAACGGCCCCGTGCGTGGGAGCGTTCCCGTTAATGGTCACCAATTCAAGGCTTTGTGCACACGAGGGCCACAGCGTCCCGCCGCCGTCCCCCCCCCCCCCCCGGCCACTTTCCCACCAGGCGCCGCCGTCCATGCAGAACACCTGTAATTAACGTGGGGTGTTAACAGACAAGGCGGGGGTAAACGGCTGGCATTCCTCCAGTCTATGGCCGCCCGGTAGGGACTACGAACCAGCAGTAATGATCTGTGCGAGAATGATTGGTTGGTTGTTGGAGTTTTACGTCCTGGCAACATCTAAGGTCATATCAGGACGGGTACCGACTTGTGACAGTGTGCACTCATGGTGACTTAATAGTGCTGCCCCACTGGGAGACGAGGCCACCAGCATCACTCAGTCAAATTATCCTGACACTGAGTCAACCAATCCTTACCCTATCCTAATAATGACACGCGCCTGGTTAGGAAGCGATAAGTATCAAGTTTTTAAGTCATCGGTTTGACTCGACGAGGGTTCGCGTTCGAATCCCACGATCTATCAAAAACGGAAGAGGGACACTGAACTCATTCAGCCATCCCGTCTGGTCGCGCGAGAATGACGTCACACCGATAAGGGGTAAATCAGCCGGTGCGCCACACATTATGACATATTGCTTCAACTAGTTGGGAACAAACAAAAACACATAGAAAATATACACATTATTATGACCAATTAAATTATGCTATGCCCCAATATAAAGTATTTCATTATTGGTATTGATATCTTTTAATACTGAATATGCCATACATTATCTTCCACATAGAAGGCAGATCCTTTCGACTTTTAGCGTCACTAACGGATTGCTACACATTGCTGTGTCATATATATTTGGTTCTTTCTTCTGTTTGTGTATATTTTTAAAAGGGGGTTGGGCTTATGAGATTTATGAGGCTTGCATTAGAAACTTGTTGATAGTTGTGCACATTATTCAGGTTCGCGATAATGAAATTATAATGGATGTGTGCGTTACAAAAGGTGATGAAATAATGTACAGTATGATATACAGGTAAGAGGGTTGCATCAGGGAACATATATAGCCCAACGGTGAGGGCACTTAATCCAGAATGGAACAAACGTGTGTTTGAACCCCGCTCTAGACATAATGTCCCCATTTATTGACCCCTACCTATACCCCTTACCCACCCCGCCAACAGCAGCAGTGAAAACTATAACTGAACCTACCTGAACTAAATTTGACTGGGAGCAGACGACACTGGTCAGAGCAGACGACAATCACAATGCTAGTCGTGAATAAGCTAAGGAAACAGCGGCTGGGTGATTTCAGGGGCCCACTAATAGTTATGACCACTTGGCCGCCGCTATCAGTCCACGTTATCAAAACAAACCCTCACTCTGTCAGCAGGCCGATACTATTGACCGAGGACCGCAGAACAAATCCAAGAGGGCGCCTCAGCCCCGGGGCGGCGCGGACATGGCAGCTAGCGTTTCACAGCGCCTCCCAGCGGATGTTACAGCGCGCGTTATCGGGCTGCAAACTGGCCGAGTAAAAACAGTGCGTGGAGTCGAACCATTTCATCCGTGAGTTTCGGGCTCGACGTTGATGGTTTCCATGGCGATTGTCCTGCTGACGCTTGCTTCCTTGGGGACCGGGGGAAGGTTGATAGGGTCCATACCGTAGCAATTCTAGCGTGGCAGTGACCGTACAATAATTAATCTTCTCTCTCTCTCGCTCTCTCTCTCTATGCCCCTCCCTCTTTCTCTCTCCCACTCTCTCTGCCCCCTCGCTCTCGCCCTCTCTCTCTAAATTTGAGACATAGCAATAATCTCTCTCTTAATTTGAGACAAACCAATAATCTACTCCCCCCTCCCGTCCACATTCTCTCTCTATTCTCTCTCCCCCTCTCTCTCCCGCCCCCCCCCCCCATGTTCCATTCTCTCGGTATCTCCACCTGTATGCCCCCCTGTCTGCCTATTTGCCAAAGGCTACCTAAATCATCCACGACTCATTTATTTGAATGATCTTCATGCGTGTGTCATCTCCCCCCCCCCCCTCCTCGACAGACATAAGTAGAGCATAAGTGAAGTACGTAGTGACGTCACAGCATGGCCAAATAAAACCAACAAACTTTCCAGCTCAGAATTAATGCTTGGCATTGACCCAACGTGTCACGCTATTAAATACTACTGTGTAACGACTTGATCTAGGTTCGGTACAAGTTGTGGAGTAAAACAGCCATACAGTCACAGTCACGTAAGGACTTCTGTAGAAGGTGTGGTGTCAGGCAGTTATATGGTATGTGATGACTTGTTCTAGGGCCGGTACAAGTTGAGGAGTAAAAGAGCCATACAGTCACAGTCACATAAGAAAGTTGGTACAAGTTGTCGTGTAAGACACTTAACTGAGTAATACAGTATGTGATGACTTCTGTAGAAGTTGTGGTGTCAGGCAGTTATATGGTATGTGATGACTTGTTCTAGGGCCGGTACAAGTTGAGGAGTAAAAGAGCCATACAGTCACAGTCACATAAGAAATTTGGTACAAGTTGTCGTGTAAGACACTTAACTGAGTAATACAGTATGTGATGACTTGTTCTAGGCTAGGTACAAGATGTGACGAGATGGCCGAATGAGTTGAGCGTCCGTCTCCGTTTTGGGAGATCGGGGGATCCGAAACCATGGGTTTGTTGGTTCGAACCCTGGTCGAGTCAAACCAATGACTTTAAAATGGATACTTGTCGCTTCCTAGCCAGGCGCTCGGCATTATTAGGATAGGTCAAGGATAGGTTGGCTCAGTGTCAGGATAATGCGACTGAGTGGGATATCAGATCATGGTGCTGGTGGCTTTGGTCTCCCAGTGGGGCAGCACTATCAAGTCGCCATGATTGTGCACTGTCACAAGTCGGTACCCGTCCTGCTATGACCTTAGATGTTGCTAGGACGTAAAACAACAAACACAAATTGTTGGAGTAAAAGAGCCAATCAGTCAAAGTCATGTGAGGACTTCGGTACAATTAGATAGTATGTGTGATGACCTGTTCTAGGCCCGGTATAAATCGGGAGGTAAAAGTCCTAGAATATGCTAGGACTTGTTCTATGCTCGGTACAAGTAAAACAGGCATACGGTGTCTAAGGACTTTGGTACATGTCGGGGTGGGGGTGGGGAGCGCAAAACAGTCACACACAGACCACGTTCCATAAAAAAAAAGACAATCCCTCATTCTGTGCGTTCAAATTATTTAATAAACAGTTATTTTATTGGTTACTCTAGCAATATAATGAAATAAAGTGCATGTTTGACCTTAAGTCTGCGCTTGTTCAATAATAAAGTTTTTCAATTTAATCAAGGGTTCATACTTTCCTTGTGCTACGATTGCTCGTCACTGTTATTTCTTCCTTTCTACTTTTTTTTCTCTCAATTGACTTCATAAAGCTTGGATTAGAATGCGTCATGCTTATTATAATTAAACAGATGACCAGATTCATATTACACAATTCATTTCTGAATCACTCACTCCCATGTCTTACCAGAACTCAGGGTCCGTACACATGTGAAGATTGGAATCCAAGGCTATTTCAAGACTTTTCAAGGCTGTTTTTGATAGGAATTCAAGTCTATGTTGGATTTCAGGGGGAAAAAACAACAATGGCAAACGGTGACTTCAGACTAATTTAGATCAGTGGGGACAGTTTAATGGAATTTAAGACTTTTCAAGACTAATGACCCAAAATAGGTTAAATTCAAGGCTTTTCAAGGCCTTGCTTGAAATCGACTTTTTAAGACTTTCCAGGCCCCGTACGGACCCTGAGAACTACAGCACACCAGGCCTCACATACATACACCCCACATATCCAAATTAGCATCCACGCACGGACTCGACCAATTTGTGGTCTTGTTCACTAAGACAGACCGGGCAGTTAGCACGTACTCTGCTCAAGGGACCTGGGCCCGTATGCATGGGGCGGTGGTAGCGCTCTACCCCTGGGGGTAGAGGGGATATCCGGGGTAGCGGCGAAAAGTCGGTATGCATGTGACCGGGGTATGCAAACCCCGGGGGGTAAAAGTAGGGTAAGCTACCCCCACTCAGTAGCAGGTATAAGGGCTGGGGTAGGGACCGACTCGGGCCAAATCTATTGAATGCGATCATATTTAACAGAATTACATACGCAATAAGTGATATTTCATGAAATTAACCCTAAATTCGAAGCAATATTAATGCTGCCGCCGCAACGGCGGCGATATTAATATTTTCGAATCGACGAATGCAAGCAACCGCCGCCGCCGCCTGTATGGAAAGCGACGTCTATGCGGCGGCGGCGATTTGTTTACTTTACATTCGTCGATTCGACACTATTAATATTGCCGCCAATGTGGCGGTAGCCTTAATAACGCTTCGAATTTAGGGTTAAATTGATAAAATTTCACTTATTGCGTATGTAATTCTGTTAAATATGGTCACATTGAATAGATTTGGAGCTAATATATAGACGCCGATACGGCGATTTGTTTACTTTACATTTGTCGATTCGACAGTATTAATATCGCCGCCAATGCAGCGGTAGCCTTAATAACGGTTCAAATTTAGGGTTAAATTGATCAATTTTCACTTATTGCGGATGTAATTCTGTTAAATATGATAGCATTTAATAGATTTGAGCCTAATATATGGCTACAAATACAGAGGGATTTCCCAAATCTATAAATAAGCACAAGGGTAGCTACCTCCTCACCGATTTGGCTCCATGCATACCCCGTGACCCACTTCTTATCCCCGGCGATAGCTACCCCGAACTCGGTCGTTACCACCAGGGGCGATAAATAATACTTCATGCATACGGGCCCAGGGGTGTTATCCACGAGCCATGCTCTGCATGCACAGTGCATTGTGTTGCGTATACACTTGTGGCAGTCTGGGCACCTATCCGATATTGTGGGTCTCAGTGTTGACTTAGGCCTCACACCATTGTTCCCTGCCGTGGTAATACAGGCAGGCTAAACCGCACCGAGACCGTAAGGCGGAAGGTTGGGGGAGTCAGCTGGCTTCTGGAAACAGAACCGGCACCGCTGGGACTGTCATGAGTTTGCCACTTTAAAATTAAAGATAACTGAATATATTCATCGTATCAAATGTAGCAATACCTAAAATGTCGGCTGAAAGAAGACATCTTCAGCTTATAACCCCAAACACCACATTCTCAGAACATATGAAAGTGAGGTTCTGATTAATATTGCACGGTTGGTTTAGTAGTTAATGTATAAAACTGCCGGAGCTACTCAACAAACGTCCTCCCGTTGTGAGTAGATTATGCTAATTGCTGGACCTGGATGTGCTTCCTTCTCCCTGGACTACGAGTAGCCAGAGGCATAGTACCGAGGTAAAATATATATATATATATAAACACACACACACTCCCAGCAGAAACTCGAATCTAAGCTCTGCGTGTTACAGGTCAATGTACACGCACAGACATCGCCGAAAGATGGCGCCAACAGGTAGCGCCTTCCATCACAGTCCGCCAGTCAAAAATGTGAAAGTCCTCAGATGACCAAAGCCAGCAAATCCGGGACCGGGCCGGGTCACGTGGACGGCCGTGAGCCGCATGACAAACGAGGAAGGCGGTGAGACGCAGCCATCACACCGACAGTGTGGCGACATCGACGAAGCGCCTCCTGCGAGACGCGACCTCCGGTCAGAGACTGACGTCCGGTCATGGACCGACAGAAGCTGTACAAGGCGTGTTTATACCCAAGGTCACAAACAGAAATGCGTGTTTCCAATGAAAAAGCGTCTGTTCATATTTCTTATTAAGTATTACATTTTAAATAAATAAAACCAATCAAAGTCCAAATATATTTGACAAATTAATAAGAATAAGATGTCTGTTCTGGTCTGTTAATATTTTTTGTATTAAGCATTCTATTTTAAATAAACAAAACCAATAAAAATCCAAATATATTTGACAAATTAATAAGAATAATGTCTTGATGAAAAATAAATAACGTGAATCCAAATAAGTATTATGTATTTAAAGTAAAATGTACATACTAACAATAGAATGTCTTCATTAAAATATAGTTGTATCATTGCAATTATATATCGCTACACGTAGTATGGCAAAGATGTGTATTTGTTTGCACTATTCTAGTCATGTTCCGAACCAAGTTTATATACAATAATCGTTTCGATGCTGTACTAAAATTACTTTAGAAAGGATCTAATCGCGTGATTTAACCACCTATCAGAGAACACCCATTTATTGTTATTCGTGATACTGTGCTGCTTCGTGCGCCGTTGAATGCCACCGGTGCCATATGAAGCATGCCCATGGTTGGTTGTTGGAGTTTTAGGTCCTGGCAACATCTAATGTCATACCAGGACGGGTACCGACTTGTGACAGTGCAGTCATGGCAACGTTTTAGTGCTGCCCCACTGGGAGACCAAGGCCGCCAGTACCATGACCTTTTTTTTCTCTCTTTTTCTTTTCTTGAAGATTTATACTGCCTATCATGGATAAGTCTGAATAGACTTGTTTTCACCATTAGATAGTTTGGCGATAGAAAGCCTGAGCCTACACTTTTACCGACCCAAGGGATTTTTAACCTCCCACACCAGATAGACATGTTATGAGAGCAACTGGCCTTTGATGACGCTGTAAGTTATCCACAGCGGTGGAAATCCAAATTGGTAGAGCTGGGGGCACGGGGAATCGAACCACCGACCTTCAGATTAGAAGTGTGACCAGAAAAAAGTCAGACACTCTAACCACTCAGCCACAGAGAACCCCACAACCTGATTTCCCACTCAGTCATATTATCCTGACACTGAGCCAATCAGTCCTTGTCCTATCCTAATAATGCATACAATTTCATTCCGAAATAGTGTGTGCTTGTGTGTGGAAAGGCTAGCTGTGCAAATATGCCGCACATTATATGGGGGTTCCCGAGGTACCGATAACGACCCCCCACCCTCCAAATACATACACACTTTGTACACCATCCGGTTTGTGATCTTCGGGAAAATTGTGTTTTATATCTGATAAACACGATATGTAGGCCCCCAGATAATGGACAGTGTGCTGTGATTGTATGGGGAGAGGAGAGGAGTGAGAGGAGAGAGGAGAGAGGAGAAGGGAAAGAGGAGAGAGGAGAAAGGAGGGAAGGGGGTGGGGGTGAGGGAGTGAGACAGGGGAAGGAAATGAGGGGAGGAGAGCGGAGGAACGGAAGCGGAGGAAAGGAAGCGAAAGCAGGGGAAAGGAAGAGAAAAGAACGGAAAAGAAAAGAAAGCAAATGGAATTAAATGAAATGAAATGAAAGGAAAGGAGAGGAAAGGGTGAGGCTGCGGGCGCGGGCGCGGGCGCGGGGGCGGGCGGGTCCGGGGCTGGGGCTGGGGCTGGGGCTGAGTCCAGGGATGGGGCCAGTGCCGGGAATGGGACTGGGACTGGGAATAGTCGGGGGGGGGGGGCACGGGGCTCCGATGCGAGCTGTGCAAGTGGTGAGGGGGTTACCTGGCACAATCACCGAGTCACCTGCTGAGTGGAGGCCCCGTGCAGAACGGGGTCGGTGCCGGAGCGGGCGCGACGAGGACTGTTTACCGTGTTGTTTACCCGGACCGGGCCAGCGGTTTACAGGCGGAGAACCCGACCCGGGGCCCGCACTCGCCGCGCCCGGCGACACAGCCCTACAGGTGCGGCTTGGTCACCCGACCCGCCGCCTGGCGGCCACTATCGCCCCGCCCGCCCAGCCTCCCCAGCTGTCAGACCTGTCATACGCGCATATCGACACCCGTACAGCGCGAGATCAAACAGGACGCGCCCCTGCCGGTCACCCTCCGGGGCAGGTCAGCGACTGTGACCTCTGACCTCGGCTCCTGCAGGTCGCGCTGACTGCCACCCTGCAAACGGTCTAGTTTGTCAATTAGACACCCGGGGGAAGTGCCCGCCCCTCTCAGTCTCATTAAGGTCTTGCCATACTAATACTGTAATAGAATTAACAATGTGTAAAACTATTAATGATATAACCAACCAAAAAACATGGAGCACACACTATATATATTTAAAGCATCACTCGCTCACGTTTTACCGATATACCGGACGTGGTGGCCGAATCGGTAGAGCGGAAGCTTCCCGTGCGGAAGGACGGGAGTTCGATTTCAGGTCGAGTCAAACCAAAGACGAACAAAATTTATACTTAGTCGCTTCCTAGCCTGGCGCTCGGGGTTAATAGGATAGGACAAGGACCAGTTAACTCAGTTTCAGGATAATGTGACTGAGTGGGATATCAGGTCATGGTGCTGGCAGCCTGGTCTCCTAGTGGCACATCATTATAAAGTCACCATGAGTGTGCACTGTCACCAGTCGGCACCCATCCTGATATGACCTTAGATATTGCCAGGACGTAACACGCCAACAAACTAACAAATAAACGTTTTACCGATACAAAGTGGAGGTTCTGGGGTTGCGTGTCAACTGAAAAAAGGCTTTATTGTGTTGCAAACGCAGTAATCAAGGTGTTCTGAGGAGCTGATGTGCTGATGTTTTTACAAGGTTACAAGGAAATGAACTACCAAGGCAGTGGCCACACCAAGTATTAGCTGTAAGGTTCAATCTCAAAGGAGAAAGAATAACCAAGGGAGGAGACAAGCAATGTTTTACTTCCTCACCAGTCCTAGACAAGCCACTCTTCATAGTAAAGAGAGCCACCTAGCAGTCGGGGAGGGAACTAAACAAATCTACACTAAGTCTCGCCAAGTCTTGACATTTGAGGGAGTGCTGTCCTACAAATTGGACATTGGTAGGTGTCACACACACACACACACACTCACACATGCACGCGCGCACACACACCTATATAGTATAGTTATACAAATCTTACCTAGTGGATGTTGTTTTCCCGAGGTACAAGCCTCGGATAGTCATGGGCTAGGGAGAAGGAAGCACCTCCGGGTCCAGCAATCTTTTACATACATATTTGGATAACAAATTATCTCGAATTTCTATGGATACTAATATGTTTTCGTTTCGGCACAAGCCAACGTCATAATCATGACATGGTAGGGTGGGCGGGCCATAGACCACAACTATCTGAGGCTTGTACCTGAGATGACCCCTGCCGTATAGAATATCAGGGGCATAAACTATCATAATTCCTATCAATATTGCCACTTGTTTTATCTTTGGTTTACTTAATTGTAATACTTGATTTGCCGTTATTGTAATTTTATCAACTTTCTGTTTCGTTAATGACACGGTCATCTCTGTGATGTCAATAATGATCCCCAAACACTTCATTTTCTTTGTCGGTGTCAAAACTGATTTAGTTTCATGTATGTAGAAACCTAACTTTGTAAGTGTCTCACATAGCTGATCTACTGCTGTTTGACATTGTTGTGTTTTTGCAACACTAAAGCTAAGATTTCTTATACGCGGTATGCGGCATGCGAATGCGGCAAAAAATCAAAAAGTACATAACTGAATAGTGGTGCTTCCATACGTTCGAATGCGAATGTGAATGTGAATGCGGCAACTGAATTGGTCCATGGACCGATCGGTGTGGCATGCGAATGCGAATACTGGTGCATTTGCCATAGAAAACAGTTGTGAGAAACCTGTCACTATGTGTGTGGGTGTGTGTATATGTGTGTATATGTGTGTATATATGTGTGTATATGCATGTGTAAGTGAGTGTGGGTGAGTAAAGTTTGGTGGTGCATTGTGAGTAAAACTAAGATTCCGTATACGCGGTATTTTTGAATAATACAAATATGGACTTTTTAAAGTTGCTACTGTAAAGATCAAACCAAATCGCTGCATGCCTCATGCCATGTGGGTGGAATCAACCCATTTGCATGCTGCATGGTGCATTCGCATGCCGCATACCATGTATAAGGAATCTTAGCTTCAATGAATCATCAATATATGGAAACATAACGTGTCCTTTCCTAGCCATGTGTGAAAAAACTGGCTTAAGTAGCTTTGTGAAGATGTGTGGGGCACACGCTAGACCATTTGGCATACAAGTGAGCTCATAAAGCTCCTCATTCCAACAAAACCTTAGGTATTTCCGGTCTAGCTCTTAAATGGGCACTGTATAGTATGCATCTCTGAGATCCACACTGGCTAGCCAGGAGTCTTTCGTTACCAAGTCTCTAGCTGTCTCTAGGGAAAACATTTTGAAATGTTGATACTCGACTAATTTGTTTAACCTTGTTAAGTCCAAAATAAGCCTGATGTCCCCATTTGGCTTGGGTCTTGTGAAAACATTTGAGATGAATTCCGCAGCCACATGAAGTGCTGGCTCTATAATGCCTTTTTCACCAAATTTAAGGACTTGGTCATTCAAAGCCTTCCTTTCTTCATCATCAAAGCGATACAGAGAGGGTATACCTTTTTGTATGGGCTCTTCCATCAGTGGTATTCTAACTCCCTCGACTAGGCTAAGGATAGTTAGATTGTCGGTAATATTGTTCCATTCCGATAGGCAATTTCTTATGTTGCCAGCATTAAACTCGCTTACTGGGGTCTGGGTTGCTGCCTCTACTTGTTCCCTGGGCTGGGGAACGGCTTCTGGGCGTTGAAGTACCTCTTGAAGGGTCTGTTGCCCTCATTCCACCTGAACGACTGCCTTTGGCCCCTTCCCCTGGCCTGATAGCCGTAGTTGGTGCCGAACCTGCCTCGTTGTCTGGTTCGGATGTGTTTGCCACACTTGAAGCCCATCTCGATTTGTTTAAAAAAGTACTGTAGCTGTCCCCCGAACATCTTGGTTTTGTTGAAGGGTTTGCCTTTGATTGGCTTGGGGGCAAGGAATAGAGTGTATTCCTTCCCGTCATTGTCCAAACCTTTTTGGACCGAACAACCACCTTCCCCACATCTGTACAGACAGCCTTGAACACATTTTCAAAGCGCCGGTATGAGATGAAATTGCTAGTCTCCGTCAGCAACGCAATTCCGCCGTCGATATCATCGACCAGGGAGGAGAACTTGTTCTCTGTCATCATGTGATTGGCCAGCGGCTTAATCGTGGACAGAGCGGCTAATACCCCTTTGTGTATGGTATGGAGGACTGCCTCAAACTTTTTGCAATCCTTGTTGAGCTTCACTTCTGAATCCATCTCTTTGATGGCCAACTCGGGGATGCCCTTAATCCCGGTGAACCTTTCACTCAACTTCATGATCACTTCCGCCAATTTGAAAGTGTGGAAGTGACCCTGGATGGTTTTGCGCATCATGGTGGTTGTCTGGATCTTCTTCCTCTTGAGAACTTTGATCTTGACAACTTTCCCACTGACTCTCGCATATTTGCCGATCCGTTCCATTTCGGAATCCGAGTTGGTCGAGGATGAGTCGGACGACGAGTCCGAAGAAGAAGACTTGTTTTTCTTGGCCTTCTTAGAATTCTTCTTCTTTGGTTTCTTCACCAGTGGCTTCTTTTTGCGCGCCCTTGTGAAGTCGTCTCCCTCGGATGAGTCTGCCTCCGAGCCCCCCGCCTCCCCAGAATGTCTTTGTTCTGGCGACTTTTGGACCCTCAACTCTGGTGACCGGTCTTCATCCTCGCTGAGCTTGTGAGGTGCATCCACCTTACCCCGCTTCGCAGCCACAGCTGTGAGTCTGTAAGGTTAGGAATCTTTCACGGTGAATCATGACACTGGAAAAAATAATAACATTATTACCAATCATGTTTAATGGTGTTAAATCCGTATTTAAGCCGTTTTGAAAACAGGCGTGTGGTTAATTTTGTCAGTCATAGGTAACCGGTATGGATAACCAACCGAAAAACGAGGGGTAGGGACCAATGTAGCGGTATCCTCCCACACTTCTCCCACCTGTGGCTTTTGTGGCCAACAAGTTGGAGAAAATACTACGGGACTCGGAGGTACGCCTAAACTACATTGAGGAATCTTAAAGAAACCCAGGAATAAATCCTAGCGATGTAAATGGCTGCTGCCAAACATCTCTCCGTTCAGCAACGGGCGGCATTACAACAAACAATGGAAGTATTGTTCTAACAATGTTACGACACATCGTGATTAACCTGTAAATCAGTTAATATGCAATTTAAAGTTAGTAAAACTTGATGTATGTGAATGCTAACATGAACGAAATCAAAGTATCCTTTCAACAATGATACTAACCTGTTTGGTTTAGTAGTTATGTAGAAAAAACTGCTGTAGCTACTCAACAAACGTCCTGTGAGTAGATTATGCCAATTGCTGGACCCGGATGTGCTTCCTTCTCCATGGGCTACAAGTAGCCAGAGGCATAGTACCAAGGTCAAATATATATTTATATATATATATATATATATATATTAATATATATATATATAATATATATATCTATATATATATATATATATATATATGGTCATATGGCTAGGGGCGTAGAGTTCGATTTAAACTGGAACATCATAATTGATTTAAAGTTACATAATTCGATGAAACCAACAGTTTTCTAAACCAAATTATTTGTACGCACTTGATCCTACATATCCAATTTAGATAGTTGTCCACATCTACTGTTGATTAGAAGGAATTTTAACTCAATGTATTAAAATGTGTCACTGCTGCAAGTTATACAAGCCTATGATGTCCAGTACAAGCATATGTTCCCTTCAAATATCAAATAAGAAATTGTTAATAAAAGTTAATCTAAACTAAAGTAAAGTACATTATAACGAGCAACCTAATAAATAAATATATAGCTATGTGTATACACCTGTATATATTTTTTAATACGGCAGAAACTCAAAACAATCACACTGTAGAACGTTAAGTTTAACTATTGAGCGGGTGAAACGTATTTGGATGTAAGGATAAGTACCAGTTGATTCTATATTAGTCGACATAAAAATAAACTTGTGATCTATGCAGGTTTCAAACTGCGCAAAACATAGCAATTAAAACTCGTAGAAAGTTGAATGTGTAGGCGCCAGAAGGCAGTAGCCGTCCACTGGAGGACATAGTAAATCAATACTTAATGTTGTATAGTCCAATGGTTTTGAGTTTCTGCCATTCTCTGAGATGAATCACATTAGGTTGATCATTAAAATCGACTTTACTTCATATTGAAGTGACTTTTATTTCAAATTGCGAACGTTGGAGATATTTGAAGCAAAAACATACCAAATTAATTTTGGCAAGCACACCAAAATTCTGACACCATAGGTTTCAGCAGCGATAAGTTCTAATAGATCGGCTTATGGCCGGTACACACCTACTGTATACGATTCGCGCACTAAAACTCGCGACTCGACCCGACCCGCTTAAAACTGAAAACGGGCCGATTCGTTTTTCGAATCGCGAATCGCAATCGTAAACGGCCGCTTTTAGCACTAAAAACTGAGTTTTATGCGCGAATCGCAATCGCTAGGTGTGCACGGGGGGCGCACACCTAGCGATTTTTGTGCGCGAAACGGGCAGTTTTCGATCGTAAACGGGAGGTGTGCGCGCACAAACGGTAGGTGTGTACCGGGCATTAGTATCACCTTCTATACAGCAGCAAATGCTTAATGAGTGCACCAGTATCTAAGTTGGATATGTAAGGTCAAATCTAGGTAGGTGTTTTGGTTTTGAAAATTTGATACTTTCATCAGACAATGCAGTTTTAAGAGGAGGCACGATTGTAATTGTTATATCAACATACCATTTAGTCCACATGACCGTTGAATGATAATAGCAAAGAGTACATGTGTGATACGGTCATCATATATGCAACGCATAATGTTGGACGTCACAGATTTAAAATGAATAAACCGGTGGATTAGAGTTTCTGTCACATTTCAAAGGCTTTGTTTACCTATGAACGAAGCAGTACAGCATAGGAGCACCAAACTGCAACAACTCGTGAACTACCTATAAAAATGTTCTATCTGACAAAATGGTGCTTTCGAGATAATGCGGACTGAAACTGTGTAACTGCATGATAGCAAAGCAGATAGAACAATATTATTTTTATTATATCTCAGTGAAAAATATCAGTTGAGAAACAGTTGTGTAACTGCATGATAGCCTTTTGTAGATAAAACATTTTTACATCCATAACACCAATTCGGTCACTTTGTCAGATAGAACCTTTCTATAGTAAGGTCACAAACTGTTTAATGAGTGCACTAGTATCCAAGTTGGAGATGAGGGATCAAATCTAGGGAAGTGTCTTGGTTTAGAAAATATTTATGTGTATATAGATTAGTTAGACGAATCTTACCTGGGTATAGATGATGGATAACTATTGTTTTACCGAGGTAGAAGCCTCGGTTAGACGTGGGCGAGGGAGAAGGAAGCACATCCGGGTCCAGCAATCTTTACCTACTAATTCAGGATAAAAATGATTCTAAAAAACAACCTAAGGTCAAGTGACCTCATGCTAAATTGAGTGATTGACTAGACGTGGCAGGGCGTGGTGGGTGGGCCCTCGCCCACGTCTAACCGAGGCTTCTACCTCGGTAAAACAATAGTTATCCATCATCTATACCCAGGTAAGATTCGTCTAACTAATCTATTTTACCTCGGTATGCCGCCTCTGGCTAGCCGTAGGCTAGGGAGACCTTTACGTAAAATAATTTTTATCCTGATATTCTTGTTTTGTTATTATTCTTTAGTGATTATGTCTTATGTATGCAACAATGGAAAAGCGATTTGTATGGCAAAAAAGAGGAAAAACCAATGTTTTTCTTACCTCTCTCTTTCAGTTGGTGAGTAGCCTGTGCGCTATAGGCTGAGGCTTCTCTAGTCGTTTGTGGTAATGTCTAGCAAACGAAGTAGCGGTTTTCCATCCCGCGTGAGCTAGGATCCGTTTAACGGAGATGCCTAGCAATCTTGCCTTGGACACCATTGCACCACGTGTAGAGTGCGATGAGTACCTGTCTGTATTTACTCCCGCCAGTTTTAACACATTCATTGTCCATCGGGCGAGGGTATCCCTGGAAATGGCCTTGTGTGGCTTAATAAAGCTGACCAATAGCTGTCTTGAGTTTCTTATTAATCTTGTCTTGGATATATAATTTCGTATCGCAGATACGACACATAACTTGCGATCCTGAGTGAAACTGGACACCCCTATCGTAGAAAGGGGGTCACCTAATCGGTTTGATTTTAATAAAGTTGATAAATCAAACGTGGCCTCTTTACTGTCAATTTCTAGACCATTCAGCGACAGGGCAACTATAGTTTGGCCTCTGTGTCCAGTGACCAGGAGAAGCAAAACTGCGACTTTGAAACCTAAAAGTTTAACGTCCAGAAACTTATTTTCTGGCCATTTCTTGAAGAGGTTGAACACTAGAGAAACATCCCAAAACCTATTATATTTGGGTTTAGGCGGATTCCTCTGATAAATTGATCGTATGATCCAACAAATAACATGGTGTTTACCCATTGTTTGTCCATTAACCCGCGGTAGGATTATCGACAGAGCACATCTGGCAGCGTTAATAGCGCCATATCCTAGGCCTTCGTCCTCTAGGTAACGTAGGAAGAGTCCTACCTGGGATACTGTGGGAGTCATTGGCTTGACTTTCTTAAGCAGGCAATAAATACCCCATTTCTTTAAATACGTAGTATACATTTTCACCGTTCCTTTTCTCCACGCATCATCAACCAAACGCTGTTGTGTAATTTTGTCTAAGCCAAACTGTTCTAAATATTTATTTAAAAAAGGAATGCCACTAACGGAGTTGTCGACACGTTTCCGTGGCGTTCTAGTGGTCCCTGATGTTTGAGGTTTCCTCGGAATCTTGGGAAGCGAAGGCTGCTTTTGGCTGTGGCTAGTAACGTCGGTAGCCACGGTTGCGTGTGCCACTCGGGGACGATGAGTATGGCGTGTGTCCCCTCCATTTGAATCTTTCTGGCGACTTTGCTAATGATAGTAAAGGGGGGGAAAATGTAAAAGAAATGATGTCGCCACTTTAGGGAGAAGGCATCAATGTGCCAAGCATTGGGTTCCGGGTGCCACGAAACATATTTTGGAATTTTAAAGTTATTACGCGAAGCGAACAAATCGATCTGAGGTGAACCCCATGTGTGACAAATGTGTTTGAAAATGGATGGATTAAGTGACCACTCTAAGTGATCATGGAACTGGCGACTCATCTTGTCAGCTAGACAATTTTGTGTGCCTGGAATGTGATTAACAGTTAACCAGACATCAAAGGTTTGAGCCCAGTTCCAAATGAGAAGTGCCATTGCATTACATTTAATCGATTTTGTACCTCCCATATTTCTGACATAAGCCATAGCTGTGGTGTTATCCGTGAGGATACGTACATTATTTTTGGGTATTTTTACTAGACTGGTTAATCCCAAGTAAATGGCCCTTAGTTCTAGAACGTTAATATGATCGGGGAGTTCCGATTCTAGCCATCTTCCTCCCGTTGCTACATCATTTTGATGTGCTCCCCACCCTTGGAGAGACGCGTCAGTGGTAACGGTAGTGTCAGGCTCTCCCATTCTAATGGGATTGGGGGAATGGTCAAAGTGGTTTAGCCACCAATCAATGTCGGCTAGGCCGTTCTCCGAAATAAACATGGTCTTTTCAAAGTTTCCCTTTGCGCGGGCCAGCGCCAAATTTTTATCAATTTCGAGGGATTTTATGTGTGCCGCTCCGTATAGAATAGCTGGACTATACGAAACCATGACCCCGATAAGGACCGCGACCTGTCTAATCTTTGGCCTAGAAGTGTCTAACAGCTGTATCGCTGTGCGGTAAAGCTTATCTTTCTTTTGGCGTGTAAGCGAAACGGTCATAGCCGTGGTGTTCAGAATGAACCCGAGACACTTAAGCTCCTGAGTAGGAGAAAAAACTGATTTCTTGTTATGTATGAAGAAACCCAATTTGGTGAAAATTTTGCATAAATCTTTAACAGCGAGTTCACATTGCGTGAAAGATTGGCCCATAATAAAAGAATCATCTATGTATGGAAACATACAATGCCCCAATTTTGCCATGTGTGCAAAAATTGGTTTCAACAACTTAGTAAACAGACGCGGTGCGCAGGCCAAACCATTAGGTAAACATGTAAATTCAAAAAGTTGGCCATTCCAGAGAAAACGTAGGTATTTCCGATCTGTCTGGTGAATAGGAACGGTGTAGTACGCATCCCTTAAATCAACACTCGCTAGCCAACACCCTGGGGTAATTAAATCACGAGCTGTTTCTAAAGAAAACATTTTGAAATGTTTGTATTCAATGATTTCATTCAACTGAGTTAAATCTAAAATCATTCGGATTGAACCATCAGGTTTAGGAGTAGAGAAGATATTGGAAATATATTCCCCTTCAGTATGTTCAACTCTGTTGACAATGCCCTTAGACTCAAACAGTAGAACCTGGTGATCTAGCTGAGATTTTTCTAGTGAATTAAACTGATACGGAAAAGGCGCTCTCTTTTGTATAGGCAATTGTGTGAAAGGGATGTGAATGCCTTTAACAATATTCAGGACCTCTGGATTAGTGGTTAACTGTTGCCATTGATGTAAACAATTAGAAACATTCCCTGCTTGAAAAAGGCTTACTTCAGTTTGAGTTTCCTCCGTGACCATTGTAGGGTCAGGAGGCTGCACTGTTTGTGTGGAAATCTCTACTTGTTCCCTTGTTTCGGGAACTGGGGCTTGGGAACGAAATCCCTCTTGTAGCCGCGGTTGTCGTTCCAGTTTGAGGCCGGCCTGTCGCCTCGGCCCCTTCCTCGCTGGTTGAACTGGAAGGACGGTCCGCCCCTGAACGGCCTTCCTCCTCTGCGGAATCGAAAATCCGTCCTAGACTTTCTGAACCCTGCTGGGTTTTGGAAGCGACGACTCTTTGCTTCAGTGTTTTTAGCACTCTTGTAGTCGACCTCTACCTGTTTGTACAGGTAAGCTAGCTGACCCCCAAACATCTTGGATTTATCTAGGGGTTTGCTCTTGATAGGGGTAGGTCCGGAATACACGGTGTATTCCTTACCATCATGGTCCGTTACCTTGTTCGAGCGGGCAACCTCTTTTCCGGCATCTGTGGTGACCGATTTGAAAACGTTTTCAAATCTTCGATGGGTCATGTAGTTACTAGCGGCTGCTAACAAAGCTATGCCCCGGTCCATAACCCGCGCCAAAGACGAGAACTTGTTCTCTGTCTGCATCCTGTTAGCCACAGGGATAACAGACGTCAAGGCACCCAAAACTGCCTTATGGATAAGGCAGAGGGAAGTTTCATAACGACGGCGTTCGTCGGAAAGATGAATGCCGGAATCCATCTCTTTGAAAACCGAAGCAGGAATGCCCTTAACTCCTGAAATCTGCTCAGTCAACTTGTTGATGACTTCGATCGGTTTAAACGTAGTGAAATGGCTATTCACCGTTTTGCGCATCATGGTAGTGGTGCGCACTTTCTGAGCTTTCTTTTTGACAATCTTCTTGCCAGCTTTAACGCCTATTTTGGCGTAGACACCCGCTCGTTCCGTGTCGGAATCCGACTCGGTGGAAGAAGAGTCGGACGACGAGTCTGAAGAGGAGTCCTTCTTCTTCTTCTTCTTTTTCTTTTTGGACTTTTTGGAGCGCTTAGAGTTCGCTTTCTTTGTGAACTCGTCACCAGAACTGCTCACTGGGCGGCGTTTCTTGCCCCGCGCTTTCGGTTTCGGAACCTCAGGTGCCGAAAGCGTGTCCTCTTCGTCCTCAGAAAAGTCTTCCCAATCCTCATCAGGGATTTGGGAAGGATCTGGAAAGGTCTGCGCCTGGAAAAGGCGCATCTTCTCCTCCATCATCTCCGCCATTTTCGCCTCCCACCCCACTGGTTGAGGGGCGTGATCACTGTCTTGATCCGAGGCATGAGCCCCAGGATGTGGGGACGGCGGAGCCGTAGCCGGTGGAGACGAATCGTAATCCGTAGGGGGGACACCCACCGCTGCAGCGGGCGGCTTATTCCGGCGAGTGGCCATCGGGAACTGTAACGAAACCAAAGCGTTACTAACCCGGAATCATCTCAACTACACAAGTGTAAGCCAGTAAACTGGGTTGAGGAACATGGTACAGAGAACGTGTTTTGCAACGTGTCAGTACAGGCGTGAAGCTAAATTTGCCGTAGGTGTGTGGTAACGAAACCAACCAAACGGAGGGCATCGATCGTGAGATCGGCCCCTCTCTCTGTTCCGTACACTTCTCCCACCTGTGGCTACAGCGCCAACAAGTTGGAGAAAATATTACGAAACTCGGAGGTTCGCCTTAAACCGGTCAGGGGTGTTTATAAAAAACACCCAGAAGCATCCCCAACATCATCCTCTATTAGGATCCGGGAGACTTTTCTTAGGAAATGAGCAACTCGGGTTGCCATTTCTCCCTGTCTGAAAAACAGGTGTCGATAGAACTCAGTATCGGTTTCGTTTGTGCCAGCGGCACGCAATGTTCTATCCGTAAGTTAAAAAACGTACAAAGTCCAAACAGGACTGAAGAAAGTTCTGAACTTTCATAAAAAGATGCTATAGAGCATGATAAACAAAGTTATCGAAGAAAACAGTACTTACTTTTGGATAAAAGCAGTAGTAGTAGATAAATCCTGTGGAGCAACTCACAAACGTCCTCCCGTTGTGAGTTACTTATGCTAATTGCTGGACCCGGATGTGCTTCCTTCTCCCTAGCCTACGGCTAGCCAGAGGCGGCATACCGAGGTAAAATATATATATATATACATGAATATTTCTTCATACTGGACGCCTCGCCTACAGAAAAAAAAGTAGGACAAAATAGGGTCTGAGGTAAGGAACAGTTTCAGATAACCTTTAATTTAGAAAAGAAAAAAAAAGGGAGTGTCAGAACTTTTCAATGGTAGATCTTGTAAGGCGGGGGTATATTTATATAATTATCAAATCTAATTATATCACGGAAATGCTAAGTCAGGTTGTTCTGAACGAGCTGATGTTTCAGCGATTGGAAAACAAAACAAGAGCAACAACAAAAACTAGGTGTCAGGGCCCACATTAAGAATATTGCGCACCTACACCGATTCAATTTGTTTTCTCAAATCTAAATGTTATTACCAGTTGATTGAAACTCCCATTAATTTTTTTAAAGGTCAGGATGGTGTGCATCTGCACTCCTTTAATCCTTTCCAACTTTGGTACGGAATAATCCGTACGAAAATGAAAAGCCATTGTGACTTCAGTACGTGATTTTCTGTACACTGGTTTAATTGTGACATAGCAGTGAATATATGGAGACTGCACATGTTTGTGTCTGCCTTTTCCCTATATTATATGTATTGTATTCTTCACTTAGGGTAAAAGCTTATAACATTTTACCATTCAGTGGATGACTTTTAGTGTACTCCTAGTTGCAACTGAATGATTTTCTGAACCAAACCAATTATTTAGATTTGATTTTACATATCGAACTTAGATACTGATGCACTTAATAAGCATTTGTTTCTGCGTAGAAGGCAATACTGACTCAATTTAACAGAACCTGTTACTGCAGAAGTCTATGGTGTCAGAGTTTTTGGCAAGCATGCCAAAACTAATTTTCCATGTTTGCACTCAAAATATCTCAAAAGTTTACCATTTAAAATAAAAGTAATGTTGAACTAATGTAAAGTAGATATTAGTGATCGATCTAATAGATTTATCTCAGAAAAAAATACAGAAATTCAAAACCATCGGACTATGCAACTTTAATTAAAAATAATAATTTAAAACAAAATATAATAAATTGAGTTTAAAAGCACAACACATTGTAAACACACTTTAGCCAATACGCCGCCCGCCCCAATGCAGAACTGACGTTTCTCCCTCACCCTCGGATGGAACGGTTCAAATTCTGTGTTTATACACGACGGGGCAAATGGTCGCGGTCAGGCCTATGTCAACACTCCCACAATACACCGCAGCCATGTGGGTGAGGAAGTAGAGGAGGAGGAGGAGGAGGAGGAGGAAGGGGAGGAGGAGTGGGAGGGGGGGAAGAGGACGGGGGAAGAGGAGGAGGGGGAAGGGGAGGAGGGAGGAAGAGGAGGGAGGAAGAGGAGGCGGGAAGAGGAGGAGGGGAAGAGGGGGGGGGGGAGGAGGAGGGAATGGGAGGAGATGGGGAGGAGGAGGGAGGCAGAAGCGGAGGAGTAGGGAGCGGAGGGTAGCGGTATTGGTAGTGGGGTCGCGGTGGGCGAGCGATTGTTAATAGTTCCACGCCTTTAGGCAAGTTTATGGGCAGTTACAAGATAGCCTCTGTCTTCAATAACTCAACCGACGACTTAAAACTTGGCAGTTAAGCTCTCCGGGAAAATAATGGTTTGGGATGGAGAACGATGGGTGGCTAGGATTATCAGCACCTCAGACAATGCTGCGGATGTTAATTCGCTGATAGATTCGCTGCAGACCCGCGAGGGTTGGGAGGCCAGGTGGGGCGGGAACCTGAAAGCATCCGCAGCATCCCAGCGAGACGCCCGACCAGCCGTCGGCAGGGCCGAGCAATAGGATCCAAGGTCCCCTAAACACACAGGATCCACGCGGCAAGATCGATTTGCCAGATGAAATATCAGTCTGCTCGAGCAAGAAAGGCCCGCGCCACGGTCTGCGGAACAACATAGCGCCGTGCGGCCGGCGCGTCCCCGCCCTGAGCGACCAAAGGGACAATTAGAAATTAAAGGCCTCTTGTGGGCAATAAGAATGGCGCTGTTTACAAAAGCGCGTTTGTTTATTTCCCAGCTAGAACCCCAGGTCTTCCCACACCAATCCATAACGACGGGCTGTGTAAAGTTGTGAGGGTGTTAAGGGAGACAAAGGACAGCAACGCTGAATAAGGAACCATTAGAGCCGGGAAGGGACAGGAAAGCCGAAAGAAAATGATAAGTTAATAAAGGCAATAATGGATAGGAAAGTTTAAAGGGAATGATGAAGCCAATAAAGGACAGGAAATCCGAAAGGAAATGATAAAGCCAATAAAGGACAGGAAAGCCAAAAGGAATGATAAAGTCAATAAAGGATAGGAAAGCCGAAAGAAATGATAAAGCCAATAAAGGATAGGAAAGCCGAAAAGAAATGATAAAGGGAATAAAGGACAGGAAAGCCGAAAGGGAGTGATAAAGCCAATGAAGGATAGGAAAGCCAAAAAGAAATGATAAAGCCAATAAAGGACAGGAAAGCCGAAAGGAATGATAAATGCAATAAAGGACAGGAAAGCCGAAAAAAGGAAGGATAAAGCCAATAGAAGTTAGGCGAACCGCAGGGGAATGGTAAAGTCAATAAGGGACAGGAAAGGGAGAAATGAAATGATAAAGTCGAGAAGGGACAGGAAAAGTGAAATGGAATGGCAAAACCAATAAGGGACAGAAATGCAAAGAGGAATAATAGACCCAATAAAGGAAAAGAAAGCCGAAAGGGAATGGTAAAGTCAATAAGAGGCTGGAAAACCTAAAGGGACTGATTAAGCAAAGACAATAAGGGATAGGAAAGTAAAAAAATGAGGGATATTAAAGCAACAGGGAACAGTAAAACTGTTGGTAAAGTTGGATAGGGATGGACAAACTAGAAAGGGACAGAAAAGGCAATACGATATGATAAAGTTGTGACAACCGACAAGGACATGTATACAAGTATCCCCATGTGGGTTTAATTATCCGGCACCAGCTTTTTCATGTCTGGAAGCAACAGGCAGTAGAACCGACAAGGGACGACTATCGTCTATCCTTATTGGTCTTACCGTCTTCATAGCTGAGAATGGTCTGACAACAAAAATCAGGGAAATATGGGAATGGCCGGAAAAAAAGAAAAAAAAGAGGAAAATATTTGATGAATTTTTGGGACTTTTAAAGTGATGGGAGAAGCCGGAATGGTCGCAAATTTTGACCATATCCTGGAAAATATCAGGCAGATAAAAAATCTGGAATTCTGAATAAATCTGGAAGAGTATCATCCATGCGTCACTTACCAGCTATATTATGTCTGGTAGTAATTATTTAATGGGCAGTCAAACAGAAGAGAGCAAACAACAGTTCTTATCTGTGTTAAAGTGCCGTACCAGCTTTATCGTTCCTTCTCGCATTTACTGTTCCCGATTCCACCAGTTTTACTGTCCCATTCCAGGTTCAGCATATCTAGAAGTGATTGCTTAACGGGCAGTGGAAAAGATAAGGCAATACAAGCAGCGTTTTTTGCTGGTATCACAATCCCTTACCAGCTTTGTCGTGCCTTGTCGCTTTTACCGTTCCCGATTTCACCAGTTTTACTGTCCCATTCCAGGTTTATCATATCTAGAAGTGATTGCTTAACGGGCAGCAGTGGAAAAGATAAGGCAAGACAAGTAGGATTTTTGCTGGTATCACAGTGGCTTACCAGCTTTGTCGTGCCTTGTCGCTTTACTGTTCCCGATTTCACCAGTTTTACTGCTCCATTCCAGCTTCGTCATGTCTAGAAATTGTTTGTGATGCTCAGCAACACGGGTAATTTGGCATTCGGTCGCCGCCATAGCCTCATAGCGTTAAGATAAGCCTTATGCTGCCACCTATCGAGTAACGGCGAAATTACCTTATGACTTGTGCGTCAGCGTCGCCTATATATTCGTACTTTAATACGAAACACTTGACTAATGCCAACTTTAAATCTTACTGATCTGCCATCACTTCGACACGGCCACAGGAGGACACTAGCTGGCTTTTGAACTGCTATCCCACCCACCCCTGCGTGATCTGTTTTTTCTGGGGCTTAGGGTTAAAAGCTTATTGACCTCATTGTGCTTATCTCATTGTGCTTATCTCATTGTGCTTATCTCGTTGAAACTAAACATGTGCTTACTAGAAATTTGTTATTTGAAAAGAAATAAATCCAACTTTAAAATCATATGCGGTGTCGGTGTCAAATTATTGCTTAAAGGGCAGTAGTGGAGCAGATAAGGCCAGACAAGTAAAGTTCTTGTTGTTCCTTACTGCCCCCTATCGACTTATACTATGTTTTGTTGCCTTTACTGCTCCTGGTCTCAAAGAGGCTTTACCGTCGCATTCCAGCTTTGCTGGTTTACTTCACCATGCCTTTTGGGATTGACTGTCTCTTTCACTTAAGTCTTAAGTCCACTAATGCCGAGGAGTGACAAAAACTATCAGATTGGCAACAACAAAAAATTGGCAATCTAAAGAGATTTGGTTATTTGGCTGTTGTGGTGAAGGTGGGGGGGGGGGGGGGGGCATGGGAGTGGGGAGAGACAGAGACAGACAGGTAGCGATGGACAGAAGAAGCCATGTGAGAACTACTGATAAATATGGACAGAGCTAAAATGAGCGACACACACAAATTATCTGAGACTCCACACATACCCAGAGAACTAGAGCGCGGGCCTCGTGTGCGGGAGATCAAGAGTTTGGTTCCCGGTCTAGTCAAATCAATGACTTACAAAATGTATACTTGTCCCTTCCCAGCTTGGCACTTATAGAATAAGTGTCGGGGTTAGCCCAGTGTCAGGATAATGTGACTGAGTGGGACACCAGGTCATAGTGCCAGCAGCCTGATTTCCCAGTGGGGCAGCACTATAAAGTCGCCATGAGTGCACACTGTCACAAGTCGGTACCAGTCCTGATATGATCTTAGATGTTGCCAGGATTTAAAACTCCCAACAACCAACCAACCACCTTCATGAAAAAAATTCATTGGATATATTACAACGGCTGATTAAAATAAAAGCCTCGATATCCAACCACTTGGGCCTGCTTTGATTGTTGCGCAAGGTTACCCAACCTGCGTTGTGTGCAACAGGTTACTGGAACGGACGCGCGTCGTCATCGAGACGGCCCTTCGTCTGGCCAGATACTGAGCCTTACAACGTATACAACACGCTCACCCCTCAGATGACACTTCCACCACCGGACTCTAATGGGGCTGTCACATTACGACGTTTCGGCTCGACGCGTGCCGACGTGGTGGGTTTTTGGTCGAAACGTCGGTACACGTCCGGTATGTTACCGGCGCGTTACCGGCGCGTCGGTACACGTTGCCAGATAGCAACGTGTGTACCGAAACGTCGGAGCCCGTTGGCGTGCGTCGGGTCGCGCCGATTATTTTGTGCTTGCACAAAACTTTCGGCGCGGACCCACGCGCGCCGACGGGTTGGAGGGTGCGTTACGGACCCGTTAACAACACGTCGACACACGTTGGCGGCACGCCGGCGGAACGCTGGCAGAACGCTGATCAATGTCGGTTAACGTTGGCTTTTTTTCCCCCAAAATGTGACCGATCCGTCGGCGCGTCTGCAACGTCCCGCCAGCGGGTTTCCAGCGTGCCATCAGCGTGTTGTCGGCGCTCCGCCAGCGTTTCTCAGCTCGTTGGACATGTTGCCGGCGCGCCTGGACTCGTTGGCGGCGGGTCTGGGCGCTCTGCCGGCGCTACCCCCACGCCGGCGGAGCGCCGACAATACGCCGATAACACGTTGATGGCACGTTGGGAATCCACTGGCGGTGCGTTGACACTTTGTTCCGCCACGCGTCGAAGCCCGTTGGCCGCGCGCTTATAGCACGCTACTAACACGCTGCGCCGCGTCAAACTTTCTCCCAAAGCGCCGAAGAGTTGGACGCATGCCGACGGGTTGCAAATATTTTGCGCGTTGCCGGAGCGCCGGCGGAAACGTCGTAGTGTGACAGGGCCTTTAGCGACGACGTCGTCGTCGTGGCGACCAACCAAGACACGGTCGGGCCTTCTTTAGTTAATTAACGGGACGGCCGCGGACATTTGCGGGCACCCCGATCGAGTTGCAGCGGTCGCACTGGCAGATTATTAATCAAACTTTATCTGATATTGGTTCTGCGTTGGGAATTAAAACCGCGGTGATTGATGGTCGGACCGGTGTGGGTTGCTGCTGTCAAGAGATGCGCGCGCGTGTGTGGGTGTGAGGGGTGTGAGGGGGTACGCTTTATCATTAGTACATATATCACGTCCTCAAAAAATAGTTATGTAAGCACACTATGCGGAGAGCATGATATCCGCAGAATGGACACCATCCTGGTTGAGGAGAGAGAGTGGGTGATGTATGCCACCTGGGAACATCTGGAGAACACAACAGGTGGCGATTAAGGGTTTTAAAAACCGCTCCATAAGGCAGTGACTGCAGTGTTAACTTGCGTCCCAGCGGTTGGGCGGATGGCGCGCTCCGTGAGGGCTTTGGGTGACAGTGCCCCCTATCGGCACTGAAGGCAACCCGAGCTGCTCGGATGGGCAGCGCCGTGCAGGCGAGCTACTCATCAGTCAGCGGCCAGGTCCGTCTTCATCAGGGTCGGAGGCTGACGGCCACCAGACCAGGGCGTCCGGCCGTCGTGTCTGCGCCCTGTCAGTGGGCACTCGGCTGGCTTACCGCTCCACCCCGCCCACCGCCCCGGGACTAACAAATAACAGCGACACAGGAATCAACAGCATGTGAAGCACGGGGCTTACCGTACATACAATGTCACCGGCCACTTGTGTTTAAATACAAGGGCGCAAATACGCTCCATAATACACATTATATATACATATAATATATAGTATATGCTTGTTACAAATATGGGTAAATTGTATGTAAAATAGGGTACTTCAGCAACACCACGACCACACCCTTTTGTTATTGCTGGTTTCCTATAAGTTCACCGATGCAATTTACTAAAGGAAATTAGATTAAGTAGCACAGGTGCATGGAGAGCAGGGTACATGACAAATGCATGAGCGTATTTTTGGTTGTTAAATATTCTGAAGAATTGTTGCCAAAATATACGGGGTTTTCTTTTAAATTATAACACACACACAATTTATTCACATATATATAATTTATGTCAATTAGAACCTTCGTGGACCGGGCCTTGGGCTGACGATGCCTAGTAATTTGTAATTTGTCAGCTCTGGCCGTCGGACCTTCGTGTCAACCTGTAGCGGGTGGCTCCAAATTAACCATGACAATATCTAGTAGACGTCACTGCCATTCTACCCCAACGTCACTGCGTCGCCTATGCACTGGGAAGATTATATTATTAGGCAGATCACTCACACTGCATTTATTTTCATGTGGAAAGTGTTCACTGCGTGCTTGTTCATTTTATTGTATTTCCACCACGCTCGCAAATATTAGCATAAAATCAAGCGTATTGAGACCCCGCCTCCAACACCCTATTATTTCTTCAAACTTTTGACTTGGCTTGACTATGCTTAGTGCACCATTTTGAGGGTACGAATGGTTGGTTGTTGTTGTTTAACGTCCTGGCAAGATCTAAGGTATATCACGATGGATACCGACGGGTACCGACTAGTGACAGTGCACTCATGGCGAATTTACAGTGCTGCCCAACTGGGAGAGCAGGCCGCCAGCACCATGACCCAATATCCCACTCAGTCACATTATCCTGACACTGAACTAACCAGTTCTTGCCCTATCCTATTAATGCCAAGTGCCAAGCTAGGAAGCAACAAGTATACATTTTCTAAGCCATTGGTTTGACTCGACTGGGAATTGAACTCCCGATCTCCAGCATGGGAGGCCTGCGCTCCACCGATTCGGCCACCGCACCCGGTGAAGTCACGAACGTCCTTCTGAACTTTCAGCAGCTTGAAATGTGATTTAAAACTCAGCCACGCATACACCTACAGGCAATCCTCTAATATCGTTCATGAAGCCAGCCTTTCCTATCTCGGGGATTATTAATGTGCCTCGTTCACTTGACTCTGATTTTCCATCAAAAGGAAGCACGTCGAAGCTGCCGCACAGGGAGAAGGAAGCACATCCGGGTTCAGCAATCTTTTACATACTTAATAGAATAACAAATTATCTTCAAATTCTATGGATACTAATATGTTTTCGTTTTGGCACAAGCCAATGTCATAGTCGTGGTAGGGTAGGGTGGGCGGGCCCTGACCCACGACTATCTGAGGCTCGTACCTCGCGAAAACAACAGTTATCCATCATCTGTACCCAGGCAAGATTCGTATAACTATACTATTTTACCTCGGTACTACGCCTATGGCTACTGGTAGTCCAAGGAGAACTTTACGTAATATCATTTGTTATCCTCTTTTATAGTATTCTTTAACATAACATGTTTCAGTACAAAAATATAATTTTGTGTTCCTCACCCGTCTTTTTGGTTGGTGAGTAAGCGAGTTGCCAGGCTGCTTGACTTTTCTAGTCATTTATAGTAATGTTTTGCAAATGATCTAGCCGTCTTCCAGTCGGCGTGCGCCAGGATTCTCTTGACTCAGATTCCTAATTGTCTTGCTTTAGAGACCATGGCCCCCCCCTCATTGAGTGGGATGCATAGCGTCCAGTATTGATGCCCGCCTCTTTAAGCACCGTGATGGTCCATCTTGCGAGCGTGTCTCTCAAGATAGCCTCATGCGGTTTAATAAAGCTTATCAAGAGGTGTCTGGAATTCCTTATTCCATGTGACTTGGATATATAGGCCTCAATGGCTGATACTACACAAATCCGTCGATTATCTGGAAAACTGTTTACATGTACCGTGGACAGTGGGTCCCCTGTACGGTTCGACTTTAGTAATGTCTCCAAATCGAACGTTGCCTCATTCTTGTCTAATCTCTAGTCCGTCCAGAGACAATGCCACAATTGTTTGGCCTATATGCCCCGTCACTAGTCGTAACAGCTCAGCTAACTTAACCTAGTTCCTTCATTGCTAAATGTCTATTACTAGGCCATGACTTGAATAACTTAAATACTACTGACACATTGTTCCAACGAAGTTACGACACATCGTAATTTAAACTGTAACTCAATTAATATTCCATAAAAAGTTTAAAAAACTTGAAGTATGTGAATGCTACCATGAACTATACCAACAAACCCATTCCGAAATGGTACTGACCTGTTCGTTTAGTAGTTAATATAGAAAACTGCCAGAGCTACTCAACAAACATCCTCCCGTTGTGAGTAGATTATGCTAATTGCTGGACCCGGATGTGCTTCCTTCTCCCTGAACTACGAGTAGCCAGAACCGTAGTACCGAGGTAAAATATACATTATACACGGTGCTTTACACCTAGTGAGACAGAAAATGCTTCCGAACTGATCTCTTTAGTAACTACTCAGGGTAGGACAATAAGGACTGCCCAGTTGCCCGTGCCACCTAGTTTACTCGGTCAGGAAGGTGAACTTCTCGGTGACCTGCCCAAAAGGGCAAGTCGTTATTTTTCTGATCTGCAGTAGCAGATTTCAGTTTCAATTGGCTGACTTGGGCTTTGGCAAGTAGTTTTGCCACTCAATTGGGCGAGTGGGAAAAAGTTAATGTCCTACCCTGATAATGGTACTCATTGACTAACTTTTTTTTAAACCACCCAAAACACCGCCTTGTAAAATAGCAGGAACTTTTGCTAAATATCTGTTCTGTTCACATCTGTGAGAGACTGACCACGAGAGAAAAGGCAACTGATTGTATTTCTTCCTCTTTTGGATAATATCACAAATTACCCCTGGTAATAAAAACAATAATAATAGTAAAAAAGAAAAACACTCAAATATACTCCCCCCTCCCCTTTCTCTTCTCATACTTTCCTTTGGGAAGCACCCACAGAAATAATAGGAATATGGATGGTAGATATGCGGAACATGGGGCACAGAACCTCTACACTAACCATATGTTGGGGTAGCAGGTCGATGTAACCATTTGACCCATGTGACTGAGCTGACCTCATTAGCCACACCTCGTGTCGAGCTGCTCTGTGATATAAATCAACTTTACTCCTCACGTGTGCTCCACGCAGTCAACCCTTGAACCTCTGCACACCGGACTCCCGAACCCTTACAGACCCCCCCCCCCCCTCTCCCCCTCATGCTAGCCGCAGTGGCTTGAATTTGGGTCTGATCAGTCTCCGGAGAGAAGGGAAATCTATGCAAGCCCTCTGCCTCGGCGAGGCAGAGATGGTTAAGCCGGCCTGGGACGACGTGTGCGTCCAGAGGGTCGTGTAGGTTGTTGGTGTGTGGGTGGTGTATGGGTGGTGTATGGGTGGTGTGTGGGTGGTGTGTGGGTGGTGTGTGGGTGGTGTATGGGTGGTGTGTGGTGTGTGGGTGGTGTAGGTTGGTGGTGTATTGGTGAAGTTTGGTGTGTGTGTAGGTTGGTCGTGTAGGTTGATGGTATTTGGGTGCTGGTGTGTGGGTTCAGGTTGGTGGTTTTGTGTGTTGTACATATGATGGAAGGGTGCTGCAAGGTTGTTTGTTTGTTGTTTTACGTCCTAGCAACATCTAAGGTCATATCAGGACGGGTACTGACTTGTGACAGTGCACATTCAAGGCGATGTTATAGTGGTGCCCCACTGGAAGACCAGGCCGCCAGCACCATGACATATATCCCACTCAGTCACATTATCCTAACACTGAGCCAACCAGTCCATGCCATACCCTAATAATGACGAGCGCCCAGCTAGGAAACGACAAGTATCAATTTTCAAGTCATTGGTTTGACTCGATCAGGGTTTGAAACCACAAACCCATAGGTTCGGATCCCCCGATTTCCCAAAACTGCAGACGGACACTCATTTGGCCATCGCGTCTGGTCGTGCAGGGTGTGTACGTGTTATTGTGGTGGTGTATGGGTGGTAGAGGAGTGGGAGGAGTGGGAGGAGTTGTGGTGTATGGAGTGTTCTGGTGTATGGCTGGTGTAGGTTGGGTGGTGTGTGGTGTTGTGGTGACGTACGGGTGGTAGAGGAGGGTTCAGGGTGGTAGTACTTGTGGTGTGGGGAGTGTTGTGGTGTTGGTTGGGTGTATGGGTGGTGTAAGTTGGGTGTTGTGTGGTGTTGTGGTGGCGTATGGGTGGTAGATGAAGGTGCATGGTGGTAGTAGTTGTGGTGTATGGAGTGTCTTGGAGTGCCTTGGTGTAGGTTGGGTGTATGGGTGGTGTAGTGTGGTGCTTGGTGGTGGAGGAATTGTGCAGGAGTGATGTAGGTTTGATTGAGGGGTGGCTTAGGGGTGGCGTGAGGGTGGTGCGTGGGTAGTGTATTGGTGCACGGGTAATGTAGGGGTGGGGTAGGGGGGGGGGTCCCGACCCGCTTGTCAGAGTAACACGATGAGCCCTGGTGACAGGAGAGGGGGTGTGCGTGTGGGGGAGGGTGGGGGAGGGAGGCTTGATAGGGGTGTAGGGTGCGTGGGGGAGGAAGGGTGGGTATGGCGTAGGTGGTGTATGAGCAAGCGTTGTGTGGGGGCAGGGGAGGAGGGATTGGAGTGGTGGTAGGGGAGGGTTAGGCAGGGTGCTCTTACTAAACAATCAACTAACGCCAAAAGTATTCCTGCACCATTCTCTTTAGCTATTACAACGTAGGCAAATCGCAGACACCCGCTACAGCAATCCAATGTGAATATGCACTGATTAATGACGTATCATCGACGACCGCGCCACCACGCCAACCCTTTAAATTTGGCGCTAAAACTCATAGTTTCAAAAATAACCTACAGGGGAAGCGACTCAGGATGGATGTCCACCAGTGGGCAACGTGAGCCGCTCAAGGCTTGGCCTTCAACAAACTTGGTCTTCTCCATCAGCCCGTGCATCATCTTACAAACGAACCAGCGCAGGACGAGGCTTCTAAGTTTTAATAAAAAAATACTTACTGGCCTGGCTGTGTAAGGGTATTAATGTCAGCTGAACACCATCTCAGGCGGAGACCTTTCTTACAAACACTGTATTCAAAACAAACAATACCCTCGTTAAATAGGTCTTAAATAAATATACCCAGGATAATACATATGTCTAACAACAAACAAATTTATTTTTAAAGAAAAAAAGGTAAGATGTAGTTGCACCCCATTCTCCCCGTATTTGCGTTGTCGCTGTCTTAGTTTTACAATGCAAATGCATACAGTGCAAATTATTCCAAGATACCCATTCACTGACATGGCAGACCACTGAAATTGAAAGGAAGTCAACGAAAAGCCACCTATATAACGGAACTCTGCAGAACTTTAGAGCGATGGAAACCGATAAGCACTCCGTCAGGGGAGCGAGTGGTGAGGGCTGGGGTGGTTGTGTATGATGGGGGGAGGGGGCCCCACTGGTGGTTGGAGGACGGGACAGGGGGGTGGAGGAGGGAGAGTGAGGAGGTGGAGGGGAACGGGACGGGGGGGAGGTAGAGGTAGAGGGAGAGGGAGATGGAGAGGGAAGAAAGGAGGAGGAGGGGGACTGGTGGGAGAGGGAGAAGAGAGGGATAGGGGTATGGATATGGATAGGGAGAGGGAGCAGGAGGAAATGAGAAGAGGAAGAGGAGGTGGGGGTGAAGAGGAGGAGGGGGGAGTGGAGGCGGAAGCGGAGGCGGAGGAGGCGGCGGAGGAGGCGGAGGAGGAGGAGACCACGGTATAGGCTGACCCCCAAAGCACCTTACAATGGGCGCTGAACGTGATCGAACACAATCACTTATATGCAACGTCAGCGGCTTGCATCAACAACAGGAGGCGTGGCTTAATCTCGTGGCGCCCCTAATAAATTGTGCTAATTAGTGTGACACACGCCATAGCCCGGGAGCAGGGTTTCAAGCAATTACTTAAAATGATGCAGGCGGTGACCGCACTACCCCTCGCCGCGTCCCCGCCCCCCCCCCCCTCTCCTGGCGGGAGACTGCCGGCAGGTGATAAATAAAGCAACGGGAGAGACGGCGCACCGACGAGCAATTCGCCTCAACTCGGTGAACAACGCGGCGCCACACCCCGACACCACACCACCAACCAGCACCTCCTGTCACCGACCACTTGATCTACACCACAATGCACCTGCAGGCATTCGATCATTTGACCATTTGACCACTTGACCAATGAGACCGGACGCGGTGGCCGAATCGGTAATGCGCAGGCTTCCCGTGCGGAAGGTCGAATATCAGCCGAGCCAAACCGATGACTTATAAAATTGATATTTGTTGTCACCTAACCTGGCGCTCGAATTCAAAGGCCTTGTCACATTACGACGCATCTCGCAAGCGCGCGACGAATGCGTAAAATCACTTTTTTACGTCGAGAAGCGTCTTAACTTTTTGGTGTGTGGGGCAAAGTTGGACGTATACATAGCGTATGGCCAACGTATGACCAATGTGCCTCCTGGTGAAAATCACTCAAATTACGCTCATGGTACATTCGCAGAATGCCGGTGAATGTTATATACGTTATTCGATCGCCAGAACTATGCCTCATAAGTTACATACATCAAGACACGATGGAGAAACACTAAACGTATGTTAGATGTACGTTATCCATACCTTGTCAGTATGCAGACTGTACGTTCCCACTGTCTTTAACGTAGGTCAACATAGTGCAACGTAGTGAACAACGTTTGTCTACCATATGTCTAACATTCATCGATGTACGTCTAACGTATACATAACGTGTGGCCGACGTAAAATTCCACATGTTGTCGAATGTTGTCGTACGTCGAAAGTTTTATGCATGCACAAAACTTTGCCGACCCCCTGACTCATGACACTGTATCTTGACGAACATTGACGTATACCAATGAGCACCTACCGCATAACGACGTATCCCAAAGTAGCACCAAAAAATCACATACATCCGCGTACGTTGGCGCAATGCATCATAATGTGACAGTCCCTTGATAGGATGGAACAAGGACTTAGCGCAGTATCAGGATAATGTGACTGTATGGGATATCAGATCATGGTGCCGACAGCCTGGTCTCCCAGTATGGCAGCACTGTAGAATTGCCATGAGTGCACACTGTGACAAGTGATACAACCATAGATATAGGATGTAAAACGACAACAAACAAAACAAACAAACCCGAGACTTGAAAGGGACAGCGGTCGACTTGTTCTGTCTGTTTGCCAAGTTGGCCGCCCCGTTGGTAGACTAATTGCACAGTTTTTGGGGTGTATTTTGTTGTTGGTTTTCCTTAATTGGGGGTTTGACGTCCAATGGCCGATGATAAAATCAATGTGCTCTAGAAGCGTCGTTAAATAAAACTAACTTTACTCCCCCCCCCTCTTAATTAGCAATCAACTGTCAACAGGTTGTCAGCGATCTTTTTTCCACCCTCCCCTCATTAACAAAAATCGAGTATAACATACGTGTTCCATGCAGTTAGCACCACATCTTAAAAATATCAGAGTCCATAAAACATTACATTTTAAAAACCAACACACATATCTAGATTGTATCATACCTACCCAACTTAGATACTAGTATTACTAGTGCAATTAAGCATTCATTTTCTGAAGACAAGGAATACTAAGTTAATTGAGGCATATTATGTGCAGTACCCCCAAAATTAATTTCTCACTTCAAATATCTCCATACTTAACCCAACAATCAACCTTATATATTTAATCAGAATAGGATGCCAAAAACTCAAAACCATCTGACTACGTCACCTTAATTACGTGAATTAGGATCCAACCTGGTTCACTCTAAATCTGTTCACCTACTGGAAGCTAACTATCGTAGGTACTATGAAGACCCATACTTGTGGTCGCTGCTTTTAAAACAAGGTGATTAGTAAATGTTAGTTACTCCCAGAGCAGGACACTCCATGACTGTTCTGTGGACAGTGATACTAAACTATTCTATAGAAAAACTGCCATATTGTTGGGCTATGAACAGCCACACCATCTTCAATATGAGCAGTTTTATACGTTATTCACATACATCTTTCATAGCCTGCACCCTTCCAAGCATAGACTTAGTGAACTCATTTAGAATAACACTTCAAAAAGTTGAATGGAGAGATCCACATATTCACTGTGGCTGCCTTTATTACAAGAATGACATTCTCTTCCAGTTCAGCAATTGTACACCACTAATGATTAAACACTGCTCTCTGGAACCAGCTCCACCATGTAGGTTGTTTACAGTGGAGGTTTTGCATGCAATTTAGGCATGGTCTTCTTTCGCTCATAGTCATACTGGGGGTGAATATTTATTTACGTTAATATAGGTTCAAAATTATCCAAGGTCTGGTTTGATGAGTGCACTAAACAATAATTTGACAGTGCGATTGGGAACACAGTTTCTAAGAAAAAAATTTCAACAGGGGGAGGGGGAATTTCAGTTTGAATAATTTCTCTTTCTTCTCCTACTCCCGCATGACATGGGTAAACATAGTTTATTATTTACATAATTGCCTAGTGAACACAATAATTATAACTGCCGACATAGCCTGTCGGCTTGCATAAAGCGATGTGTAAGATTGAATGCTGAATTAAAGCATGTAGGCCTAACAATAACAGAGTCGGTGACACTTTATATCATCTGCACGACAGTTACACCTTCATCAACATTTGAACACAGCACACATTAACGGCTTAAGTGGGCCACACCCCTGGTGGTGTACACTAGAACTAGTCGGGGCCGGTTAATCCAGATGCGTGCGGGAACCCTACTCGGAAACAATGTTTCGTCATTAAGAGTGCGAGGGTTGGCAAGGCGAGGGAGAGGGCGGGGGGGGGGGGGGGGGGGGAGACTCTTGAGAGGGGGTCTGAGAGCTGTGAAATGCTCACCGTGGAGGTGTGGGTGAGTTACATGAAAGGCGTGTACTGTAGGAGGGAGACACGCTCCAAGGGGCTCTTCCAAGTCTCCCACTAGGAACTTGAGCCCTGGTCAGGCCGATGACATGGCATGCCACTCACCTATTGCCACGGATACCGCATGGAACGTAAAGGGGTGTGCAATCTGTGCACTTGGGGAAGGGGCAGTAAGTATACCTCAGGAACGGAGATTCCCAGCGTCCACACCAGATGGCGTGTTGGAATTACGTCACTGTACACCGAAAATCAGCCTTTTCACAGTTTTTCTCATAAGGTAATACACTGAAATAAAATCCGCAAGTTACAGTAAACCAGAGTTCACACACACACGCGCGCGCACGCACGCACGCACGCACGCACGCACGCACGCACGCACGCACGCACGCACAACAGTCTATAAAGCCAGCCATTGATATTATGTCATATACATTTTGCAAAGCCACTTATACTGAAGTACAACAGGAACATTCAAATATTGCTACACACACGGAATGACTATCTGGCCTGTTAGCTCAGTCAATCGTATTTCTGCGAGTGCAGGTTACTTGGTGTATGCCTGTTTTTTATTTCCACCGGGTGCATGACGAGATGTAGTGTGTGTGCGCGTGTGCGCGTGAGTGTGTGTGTGTGTGTGTGTGTTGAGGAGTAAGGGTAGCAAACTACACATTTAGCCAAGTCTCTTTTTTTCCTTTTTCCCCACCCCGTCTATTCATATATACACACATATCAATATTACATACCAAAATGGACAGGAAATGGATGGAACCAAACAAAGAAACTTGTATATTACAAAACGAATTTATCCACCCAGGCATATAGCCGATTGGCTAAACCAAAGACCCTATAATACTAAGACAGCTCACTCCCTATCTCTCCCATGGTAATGTAAATTTCGCAGTCCCACCTTGTGGTGGGTTTGATCATCCCAGCTGCTGGTTGGTGTTTCACATGTAAACACATACAATTATATTATACATGAGATATGTAAGTATGAATACACATCAATATGAAATTGCTATGAACAAATACACATCATCATCAGCATCATCATGATCATCGCCATCATCACACATCTTTCACATTCATATATACATTTATACATATAATATAGCAACTGTTTAACCAAGAGAACAGCCTGCGCACCAAGTGGTGGGTTTGATCATTTTGATTACATAGTACAGGCTGAGTGAGCCGTCTTAGTATTATAGGGTCTTTGGCTAAACGGAGCTGCAGCCTCCTGCTTATTTCCTACCTTTTCCCCTTCACCCCCCGCCGCCTCTGCCACCCATCCCCCACCCTCCATATGGTGATTCTATTTTATATGCTAAACCACTCCCCATTCACTGCCTCAGTAAGCCATGGCATAATTGATACTAGTAAGTCTGAGAACTGCACCCACTTCCCTGGGCTAGACTGAAACACCACAGCTGTTAGTATCATTAACAAGGGCACTGCAAAAAAACACCCAACACAGTCCATCAGGTGATGAGAGACTTATGTGAGAGTGGAGTGTCACATGGCAGTTTTAATGCCAATACACCTATGCCTGCAGGACACAAGACAGTTATTCCAGAAGTAGACTACAGCTATGCCTGCAGTACACTAACCAATAGTTATACTTAAATCCGCACAGTGCGATTGTGAACACAAGGGAGATCTCAGTTTATTTTCCTTCTGCTACTCCCGCATGGAATCGGTAAGCACATTGCAGATTTGTTAGATTGACATAATTTCCTCGTGAACAAGACAATTATAACTAATTATATGAGATGTACAATTTAGATTTCTGTGTTGCAGATTACTATTGAACATTTGTGGTAGATAGACATGAATATACGGATAGGTACACGCAAGATAAAATGCGTTTTTTTTCCTTATTTTTCATATTACCGAAAAGGTCTTATACAGTGATTAATATTTTTAAAGATAATTTAATTAATATACCTCGGATCTAGTTGGGTACATCAAATTATCAAATTAACTGGTTCATGTACGTTGTTTCATGTGTCTGGAGACTAGGCAGTTCAGGCTTTGTTCATCTACTCCCTGAGATTCTCCAGTGGAATATTTAAATTGATTTATTCGTTAAATGCTAAATTGTGCTGATTTAACTGTTTGCTCAATACATCAATGGTTCTGATAACATAGTCAATCATACATACACTGTAATAACTAATATCCAACGACTTAGATACTTTTTTTTTTAAACCAACAAAGCACAGACTACATAAGAGAAGCGACAGAAACAAAGCCTGAGAAGATGAGACTGTCAGAAAGCTGCAGTCGGCCAGCGCTCTAAGCACCAATTATCACCCAGAATGCACCACGCCACCTGTAAATTGCATTTTAATTCAAGACATTGTCAAGTGCAAGATACAAGTGACAAGAGCTGGGTACAGTTCGTGGGTGGGCGGCGCCCGAACTGTAGGCGGTGGGTGGACTACTGACTGAGTCACACCTACTCTCACTGACACACACCAACCCATACAGACTCAGACTGACTCACGCCGACTCACACTAACTCACGCCGACTCACACTGACTTACACTTATTGAGACTGACTCACGCCTACTCAGACTGACTCAATAGGACGAATCAGACTGACTCAAACCAATTCAGCCTTGGAACAACTCACCTCTCAACTCAACTCAACTCCAACATCAACATCAACATCAACATCACCTCCAACCAACCGTCCAATCTCCACAGTCTACAATCATTGCTGCCCAACAGGACCGGGCCCCCGATGCGACTGAATCATCCAAAACAACGCCTTTCGCAACTTGCAAGGACCAATCATTAAACCGTGTAACCCAAAACCACACCGTCATTACAGTGTCCTCTTTCGGCTTCGGTGCAAGAAATTGGGATCGAACCCTCGGCCGAGATCTGATTTCAAAATACCCAGTTCTTCCGTGCGCTGTCTAAATGGCACTTGAAGGATGGCCCGTTTACACAGCGGCCGATCCAACATTTTGTCTAGTTGTCGAGAGTGAAGCTTATTGCAGCGAAGCTACGCGCTCTTATTTGCGTGCTCTCCTCTCCCCACCCCCACCCCCCGCCCCCCGCCCCTTGGCGTGCCCTGCGCCGTCCAACTTCGCCCCTTGTGCTAGTTGCGCCAGTGGCTTGCCGGTCAGTGTGAGGGTTGGGGCTGGAGGACTGGAGGACTGGAGGGCGGGCGGGCGGGGGTGGTGGGGAGGGGGTGGGGGGAGTTTCTCAAAAGGCTTTCTCCAACCGTGGGAAGCAGCTGGTCTGACGCGTGCCCGGTTTTAGGGTTAGCGGCTCAGATTAATCCACTTTGAATTGGAAATCGTGAGGCGGGCGAGGCGAGCAGCGAGCAGTGCTGACCTGGTTAACAGAGCCGAGAGCTGGTGCAGTGCGTGGTCTGATCGCGGGAGGAGAACGCAAGTTAAATGGGGCGGGAGTCGGAGGAGGGCTTATTTGTAGGACATTGTTAACACGCAACTTGCTCACAGCTGCTCATAGTAACCCACACTCCCAATTTTATTTTACATTTTAGCTGTAGAAATCAGTGGTTTGTTAATAGGCTAGTTCAAGTTTAAAGCTGCATAGGCCGATGAAGCATAACACTTTCAAAATCAAAACAATTATCTAGACTTGATTCTACATATTTAACTTAGATACTGATGCACTTATTAGGCATTTGTTGCCACATAGAAGGGAATACTGAGTCAATTTAACAGAACATGTTACTGCAGAAGCATATGGTGGAATGCTTTCCAAAATTAATCTTACATGTTTGCACTTCAAATATCTCAAAGGTTAGCCATTTAAAATAAAAGTTAATTCAAATTAAAGTAATGTAAATTATAACAACCAGTTTAATATGTTTATCTGAGAAAAGTGACTAAAACTCAAAACTATCAGACTATGCAACTTAAAAAAAAAAAAAAAATTCAATTAAATAATGGATTTATATGATGCCATTTTATTACACCGCTCTGCTCACCACTCATGTCGGGACTTGTATGTGGTGAGTGACTGTAACTTACTGCCGTGTTCAGTAACAGAAGGCACAGGGGACTACATGGCACTGATGGTTGAGCTGCTCAATATGTAAATGCATACCTTCCGTGAACTGCTAACTAGTGTATTCTAATGGCATTTACAAACTTCCAGGTGGATGTGGGATGTTATTTTGTCATGTTCTTCCAACCAAGTTGAACTGATCATCGAATATCATCAGACGAGAACGGCTCATTTAAGTGTTATTTACACATTAAGTGTTATTTATTGAACCCCGTTGTTCACCATACAGTATGAACTAATCACGGCGACTAACATTGAGCTGATTACAATGAGCTGCTCACACAAATCTGCTCGTTTGCATTAACCTAGTGAGAGGAAAAGTAGAAATTGTTGAGCTGTTTTCGATGAGGTGGCCATGACAGGATGGCTTGGGTACCAGTGCACCAGAGTTACAGGGGTGCAGATGTGGGTGGTTTGTTGAGGGCGGCGCCAGTGGAGGAAGAGGGCCGGCGTATGTGTACCCTCGGGTTGGGGGTGGTGGCGCATTGGTTGGCACAGTTAAATCACTACTCCTTCCTGACCCCCCCCCCCCTCACCCCACCCATACACGCCCCATTCACCCTCGTACCCTCCCACAACGCCCGCAATCACAACTGCTCACCCAGCATGGAGAGCTGCTCTGCCACTCCACCTGTGAAAAATCTTGAGCCACTCATGCGGCCGGCCTCATTATATTACACTGTTGAGGGACGCGCCTGCGCCGCCCGCCCCTCTCGGCGCAGGCGTCCCCGGCGGCGCTGAGGGCCCAGGCGTGTGGCGGGCAGTGTTTCCCGGTGGAGAGCGCCCGCCGGCCCGCCCGGTCTGCCGCCCGGCCGCCGACCCACACTTGTGGTCGGGCCCGAAAACGGCTCGAGGATATTGCAATTCTCATCAGCTGGTAACCGAGGAATGGGCAAACAATGCGGTCTCAACTTTCATAGCCCTTCCCCCCCCCCCTTCACCCCCCCCCCCACCCTACTGGCAAAAGCTGCTTATTTTCATATCGGCGCCAGGAAAGCGTGAACGCCTCGCGTCTGTGTGTGCGTTCCTGGCGTCACTGCCGCGACACAAAAATGAACAGCCTGTCAAATAGGGGACATGACAATCGGCATTTTTTTTTCCGGATTTGCGTCGACTTCGTGCTAATAGCTGGACCAGTTGTCAGTTCGCTCACCTCGGGGTTAATAGAACATTCATGACAAAACCAATAGATAGAACCCCCCCCCCGACCATTCAATCATCCCAGTCTCCCTACCTCCCATCCAGCCACCCACATACCCGTCAGAACAACGGGAAATGGCAGTTGACAAATGTTTATATTCAATGTCAAACACGACCATACCTGAAACATTCTTAATCATAACTGTCAGTGTAGCGAAAACCGGCGCCAAGTATACATAAATACCTAAAATACTACCGCAGCGATTCGGTGTTCATATTGTCTATACAGATTACGCACTCGAGGGCCTTCAATTTCTTCCATTGTAAAAAAAAAGGTATAATACATGATAGACAATCCTACTACAGATCTACATGATGCTTCATCATAGCCCCACACCACCACCACCACCACCACCACACCGCCCCAGGGACTGGAACCTCGCGCCGCTCAACCCGCCAGGTAACCATGGCAGTATCTCCGGTCGCCCAGGTAGCACGGCTAGCCACCCTCTCATCCCCCATAGGGGTCACGTGATCAACTGGCACCGGGCCAACACACACAGTTATGAACCTAAAGCAGCCCTGCAGAACGATGACAACAACAATGGTCCTCGGCCCAACTCGTTGTGTTAGATGTCTCTCAGTACCCAGTAATGTAGGTCGGTGTTACAAACAAAGAATCATCACCTCTTTCAGGATATTTCTTGAGAATGTACGTGTGTGTATGTATGTATGTATGTATGTATGTATGTATGTATGTATGTATGTATGTATGTATGTATGTATGTATGTATGTATGTATGTATGTATGTATGTATGTATGTATGTATGTATGTATGCTAGAACTTATAAGACATTCCGCCAATTAATCTTGTCTTGACTATTCAATTTTATTAAACCAAATCTGAGATCTTAGTTCAAGTTTATTCTTAGTTATTCTTTCAGCATAACTAATGAATAAGTATTAATAAATAATAATAAACAAACAAACGGAGGACAGGGTATTGCCAAGAAGATTTAAGGCCAAACGATTTGTGGTTGTGTGTATGTCCACATCCACACTTCACACATAAGAGTGAAATGGTCCAAGACCCAGCAGCCAGTCAGAAGAAGTCAGAAGAAGACAAGGCGGACAAAGAAATAAGTGGGGAGACAACATCGGGGAATAGATTGGTTTAGAGATTAGCGCGTTCCAGACGGTGGAGGAGGGTAGTGAACGGCAGTGGAGAACAGCGGAAAATGGAGACAACTGTTGAAAAGTCATGTGTGGTACCCTACAAAATATATAAAATATGACCCTAAAAGAATATATAACATTAAATTTGTAGCATCAGTGCAGTGACTAAGCCATACTCCCACATGTTAGTGGATATGAATGATACTTGATAGTACAATAGGATATAAGGTAGAATGTGTTCCCCGGGTGGACTTCTCCCCGTTGTTGAAGATTTATACTGCCTATCATGGATAAGCCTGAATAGGCTTGTTTTCACCATTAGACAGTTTGTCGATAGAAAGTCCGAGCCTACACTTTTAGCAACCCAAGGGATTTTTAACCTCCCACACCACATAGACATGGTATGAGAGCAACTGGCCTTTGATGATGCTGTAAGTTATACACAGTGGTGGAAATCCAAATTGGCAGAGCTGGGGGCACAGGGAATCGAACCACTGACCTTCAGATTAGGAGTCTGACCTAGAAAAACGTCAGACACTCTAACCACTCCGCCACAGAGAACACCGTATTTGTGAGTTAATGGAGGAACTCTGTGGTTATCAAAACTTCCCATATCGATATCCACATTGTCGATATCGACTTCGTTAGGAAATAACCTAGCTAAAATCTGGAAATGGGATTTCCCGATCAAAAAATGTTTACCATAAATACCCTTATGATGAATGACATCATTTACACAAGAATCAAATCATGCTTAATAGTGTAGAAAGAAAAATACTATATATTAGATATTAGTACTCTGATTTGTTGAGGCTATTAGTATTAAGCACACACAAAAGTAGGATCAAGCAATGGTTATGAGGACATGGGCCATGACGTGAGTGGATTAAAGTAGTGGTAATGGAACACTCAGACATGGATGGCCATGATTGAACTGGTAGTTAGTTGCTTCTCCATATTATAAAGGATAGCATTCGTATATTATGTAGGCCAATGCTCTCATTATACACAGGTTAACATTCGGATATGATACCGGTTGGCATTCCTAAAATATAAAGGTAAATTCTCACATATTATAAATGTAAGCTTTCCTATATTATAAAGGTTTGCATTCTTGTATTATAAAGGTCAGTACTCCCATGTTGTAAAGGCTGCCGGTGAAACATTGTTTTGTCAATCATAACAAACTTGTTATTCTTTGCATATGAAGAAGTTAAACTTGCATAATCCGTTGGTTTTGAGGATTGTCATTTTTGTATTTATAGATAAATACATTAAGTTGAGTATAATCATTTACTTTGTTTAAATTCAAAGTAAGTTCTATAATAAATCGTTAAAATAATAGATATTTTAAGTAAAAGCACACAAATTGCTTTGAATGCCTTGCTTTAAATATATATTATTAGTTAAAGCTCTCATCATTAATAGGATATGATACTGTGACTGAGTGGGACATCGGGTCATAGTGCTGGCAGCCTGGATATCGGGTCATAGTGCTGGCAGCCTGATTCCCCAGTGGGGCAGCACTATAAAGTCGCCACGAGTGTGCATTGTCAAAAGTCAGTACCCGTCCTGATATGACCTTAGATGTCGCGGGATGTAAAACTCCAAAAACCAACCAACATTTAAAGAGAGTTATGTGCGATGAGCAAGTGGGCAGAGAGTGCTGACACCTGGTGTGAGGAGGCGGAAGCTACGCCGTGATATATATCCCAAAGAGGTGCCGTCACCGCTCCGCCCCGAGCTGCACACATTACCAACCCAGCGTCCCTTCAAAGTTCCAGGACCGCAGGAAAAATCGCGTCTAATAATGCTGTTGACAAATGCTGTTGACAAATGATGTTGACAACATAATCGCTCGGCTCCTTTTGAGGCGCACTGGCGGTTCCAACGGGGTCGACGCATTCCTTACAAAACATACTAACACCTCTCCGGTAGCCATGGTGATCAGGGGGTGGGCCATAACAAGGCGGGCGGCAGGTGCGAGAAAAAGGCGGCTCGCTGGGTCGGCGCCCGGCGGGCCGGGAGGTGACCTGCGTGATACGATGTCCGGGGGGGGGGGGGGCGCCGGCAACGTAAACAACGCCGCACAACACAAACACGGCGGCGCGCCCAATGCCGCCTAACACATAAACAAACGTGTAAACTTGGCGCCCCGCCGACCCTCCCCCGCCCCCTCCAACCCGGCCACCCCCCACCCCCTTTCCCCCGCCCCCACGTAAATCACGAGCGCCGTCTTTTTACCCGACCGCGCGGCCGTCAGTAGACGAGGTATGGCCCGAGCATGAGTTGACTCAAGCAGCTCAAATGGACACTTTTTTTTTTTTTAAACAACCCCCAACCCCTTCCCCTCCACAACCTCGCCTCTCTCTCTTTTACGCCCTAGGTCCAATATGCTGCCGACACCCGCTGTCTAAACAGGGCATCAGAGCATCTTACTAACAGGTTCAGATACAAATTACAAACAAAATTGCATTCAGAAATTCTTTAAAAATATATAAATTACCTTCTTTAAATTACCCAAGTATTTATCATAAGCACAGTACACAATGCACAGAACAGTTCAAGCTTATGGTTATGAAGGTGGATCGGTCGTGGAAATTCTGCGATTAAATCTGACACAGGATTTTTTTTGCTTCGTGAATGTTTCGCGAATTGCTTGCATAAATATTTGTTATATCTTAGCAAAATATACAGATCCTAGAAGTGTGAACTAGATCAAACCTGACACTTACATGTACACCCACAGAGTAGGCCTCATTATATTACACTGTATATACTCAGCAGAGTTCACATCATAAGGCATAAGAATGGGAATTGACAATTATTGAAAGGGAATTGATTCTATTTTCTCACAGACTTGGTGATTCTTTTCAATAGAATTGTCCACTTCCATAAAGTTAGAGATAAATGCGTTGGAAGATACCTGAGAGCAATAACTCCCCCCCCCCCTCTCCGCCCCCCCCCCCCCCCCCCCCCAACCACACAGAAGAGAGTGCATGTGCAATTAATTAATTCCAATTATCCATCTGACACAAACTAATTAATTAATTCCAATTATCTGGCGGACATTTAGCACCAACATCCAGAGGAATCGAGAGTTTCGAAATATGACCATATTATAATGATCATGTTAATTCATTTGTGAACGGCGTCGCGTGGGTGCATAATAATGTACGCTCAGGGTCTATATATTCCACGTCCAACAATACAATACACATCCCTGCGTGGAAACTTGACAAGGACCGACGTATGAGTAGTGTCCATCCGACATGCTTCCAGCGAAACAATGCCGACGGACAATAAGAACAATGGACAACATTCACAGTGTGATATGACGTCCGCAATCTGACATATCACATTTTGATGAACAATAAAAGACACTGATACTGTAAATTCCAGCATTATATCATACGCATATGCAGAAGGGAATTAAAATGTATGGGATGGGGAATGGTGGGGGTGGGGGGTGCAGGTAACGGTAAGGATACTAACCCACGGCTTCAAGGCCAATTCAAATTCCATGTAAGGAAACAGGGCGGGACGACAGACAGTTCACTCACCTGGAATATAAAAACGGCAGAAATACATTAAACAACAAGACAGACTTGCTTCAAAGCACATGTTACAAATATGACACAATTAACCCAGCCTGGAGCGGGAAATCATCCACAAAGAAGGACACTGACATTGTGACAACAATCTCAGTGCAAATACTATGGTACGTACACATGTGAATATATGGAATTCAAGGCTATTTCAAAGGCTTTTCAAGGCTGTTTTTGATAGGAATTCAAGACTATTTTCATTTGGATTTCAGGAAAAAACAACAATGGCGAATGGAGATTTTGGACTAATTTAGTCCTGTGAGGACAGTTAAATTGAATGCAAGGGTTTTCAAGACTAATTAGTCAAAATAGGTGAAATGCAAGGCTTTTCAAGGCCATGAAATGGGGCAAATGAAGACTTTCCAGGCCCTGTACAGACTATCCACAAACAGGCCTAGCCAAAAACTCTTGTAATTAACTCGCAAGTGCAAATAAAATATCACGGTGAACATGGGACCAATGAGAAACAGTGCGTTCTACGGTGCGTAAATATGACACTCGTGAGAACTAAGCAGTGCTGAATAAGCCCTTAAAGTTGCATAGCCAGGGTTGAAAGTGGTCTCCGGGAAAAAAGCTGAAATGCGGATATTCTCCCATAGGCTTAGCATTGTCAGGGAATCGCGGAAAATTTCAGGAAGTCGGGTTTCATATATATTGGTATACACTGATAGTGCTGCGGCATTTGAAGCATGTATACGCTGATAGTGCTGTGGCGTTTGGAGCATTAATTAGTGGTATACACTGATAGTGCTGCGGTATCTGCACCACATATTAGTATAGATCTACGCTGATGGTGCTGCGGGATTGAAAAATCCGTGAAATCCGCGGAATCACGCAGATCTTTCATCCCTGCATGATAGCGCAATACTATTGCCAATAGTTTTGAGTATCTGCCATTTTCTTTTAGATAAACAGATTAGATTCATGGTTATAATAAATGGTTAACTTTGAAGTGAAAACAAATGACTTTTGATGTATTGAAACCGTACCAAAAGTCTAAGCAGCAACATGCTCCTTTAAATTGATTTAGTATGTCTTTCTATGTAGCTCTAAGCAGCAACATGCTCCTTTAAATAGATTTAGTATGTCTTTCTATGTAGCAACATATACCTAACAAGTGCACCGGTATTTAAATAGGATATGAAGGATCAAATCTAGATAATTATTTTCATTTCGATAAGCTGATCGTTTCATCGAACTACACCACTTCAAGTTCCATTATGGGTTTGAGGCCAGAGGATCCTTAGGACTAATATTGATGACCTACGGGGTGGAACAGGCACGTGGATAATATCTTGATATCGGCGTCCCGCGCTACGCAGGAATCATCAGGGAGCTCTGCCGCACTGGGAGACTGGACCACCAGCACCATCACATGCATTCCCACTCAGTCACATTATCCTGATACTGAGCTAACCAGTCCTTGCCTTATCCTAGTCATGCCGCTAGGTAGCGACAAACATCAATTTATTAAATCATTGGCTTGACTCAGCCAGGGTTCGAACCCAGCGAGCTCCCGCACGGGAACCCAGCCAGCACTCTTACTTATACGGTTATCCTAGATAATTATACAGGAACTACCACATAGTTATGCAGGAACTTCCATAGAGCTATACATGACTGTCAGAGAGCTATGCAGGAACCTCCATAGAGCTAGGCATGACTATCACAGAGCAATGCAGGAACTACCATGAAGCTATTCATGACTATCACAGAACTGTGCAGGAACTGCCATGAGGCTATTCATGACTATCACAGAGCTATGCAGGAACTACCATAGAGCTATTCATGACTATCATAGAGCTATGCAGGAACTTCCATAGAGCTAGGCATGACTATCACAGAGCTATGCAGGAACTTCCATAGGGCTACGCATGACTATCACAGAGCTATGCAGGAACTTCCATAGAGCTATGCATGACTATCACAGAGCTATGCAGGAACTACCACAGAGCTATGCATGACTACCCCAAGGCTATGCAGGAACTTCCATAGAGCTGTACATGACTATCACAGAGCTATGCAGGAACTTCCATAGAGATATGCATGACTATCACAGAGCTATGCAGGAACTTCCATAGTGCTATGCATGACTATCACAGAGCTATGCAGGAACTACCACAGGGCTATGCATGACTACCACAAAGCTATCCAGGAACTTCCATAGAGCTATGCATGACTATCACAGAGCTATGCAGGAACTTCCATAGAGCTATGCATGACTACCACAGAGCTATGCATGACTACCAAAGAGCTATGCATGACTACCACAGAGCTATGCGGGAACTACCACTACCATAGAGCTATAGAGCGAATTTACAACAAAATAAACCCAAACAACGATATTTTAGTTGCGCTAAACCCACCTGCAAGATAAGTATTACTTAGATTCCTACGAATCCCAATCCCATCAGCAAGAAAATAATCTTAGAGATGTGAGTGATTTCAATATTATTAATGGAAACAGGGATATATATTAACTTTGAGAACTTCAATATGGGTTGTGACACAGGTCGATATATAAGTAAATGATGATATAATTAACTATGTCGATATGTATTCAGTTCTTGCCATTTTTGTTGCTAACCTGATATTAATTTACAGTCACTTCCTCCCTCCATAGCAAAGTTTGCCACCCTTCCACGAAAGTAAACTTGGGGTGGCTTCAAGTCGTAAACAAACATTGGACCTCCGGCACCAGGGTACAACTCTGAGTAGTAGATGGACTCGGTAGTTTGCTGATGGGTACATCAGTCACAAGTCCATCGATTACAGATTACATCGTCCATATCTATTGCAGTGAACCTATCATTTCTCATCATGCGAGATCAGAAGCAGAGTTAGTTAGTACGATACTAGTATGATACTCATGTTACTAAAATGTGGCGGGCGGCTATTTAAACTATACAGTGTAAATACACATTGGTCCCTAAAAGTGTGTTTATGCTACTTCAGTAAACTCTCTCTAACCGACCACCTCCACAGATCAACCACTCCCCTATATCGATCGCCTTATTTGGGTCCCAAATGATCGCCACTACACTACCATTGTAACGATAACAAAAACTCCCTAAACCGACCATCTCCCTAAATGGACCATTTAAAGTTGGTCCCATGGTCGGTAGATTTAGAGAGGGTTTACTGTATATTGTCCCTAAAAGTGTGTTTATGCTACTTCAGTAAACTCTCTCTAACCGACCACCTCCACAGATATACCACTCCCTTATATCGATCGCCTTATTTGGGTCCCAAACAATCACACATACACTACCATTGTAACGATTTAAAAAAACTCCCTAAATGGACCATTTAAAGTCGGTCCCATTGTCGGTCGATTTAGAGAGGGTTTACTGTATATTGTGTTTGAAATACTTATATCTGGCGTGAAGAGAAAATGCCAATTTAAAATCTTGGCCGGTCAATAGGGGAGCTACGTTTGGTAACACGGGGGCGGGGGTGAGGGGAGGTCGACGACCAGATAATTGTGTTGGTGATTAAGCAGTGTCGGACAGTGGGAGAGGGATGACTGGCTGGTCACCCGGGGGTCGGGCCGGGTCCGGTTTTAATACCAGCGAACATGAGGAGAACAGTGGCTGATTAACCTTAGCGCGCATGCTCCGTGACCTACTGGTCATCAGCTAGCTCGTCGTTCCACCACTAGGGGTCGCGCCCGTTTAATCAGGTCTTCCACCCCAGCCCCCCTCCCCCCTGGAGAGAGGGCGTCGTGTCCAGGCTCCCGGCTCTCCCGCCTTGCACCCACCGGTCCGAACGCGACTCTCCCCCCGTGACTCGGCCAATCCACGGGGACGGGGGGGGGGGGGGGGGGGCGACCACATTGCCTTCACTGACCGGGACACTTAGTGGCATGGCTAAAACTAAAGAAGCCAAGTTTACAAAAGCGCGAGATGCGAATCTCAACCAAACCCGGACAACCGGTAAATTTAATAATTCTATTTTCCATGCAACTACATTGCAATTTCACTTATACGAATTCGAGATTTAAAAAATTAAATTAAATTAATAAGTATGTAGAAAAGTAGTAGAAATTCATTAACATTTACAACTGTTATACCAATAAAATGCTATACGCGTCTGTAAGGTATGTAATCATATTTGAAACAGACTTTCTACCGTACAGGTTATAGGATGTACCTGTCACGGGTTAATATAAAATTAGGCGAAGTAGCTGAGTCTAGCTTCATAATACTAAGTGATAGGTACACTATTTAACCTAAACGATGGAAAACTGATACCCTGATTATAGTATTATGTGTCTCATACATGAGATGAGCAAACAAAACAAAAAGAAAGAAAAGTAGGAAAACTAAGAGCAATGTCTTTCACCAAGACAGCGTCCAGTGGAATGACGTCATTGGTGGTATGCATGCAGATGCGCACGCACTGGTCGCTAATTGCCGCTCGAGTCACTTTGTATTTCACCATCAAAATAGTCTTCTTCCATGCATTAACAATTTAATTCATCCGGAACCAAAGCTTCGTGCTACTGAGCTGGGACAATGAGTAAAAATGTGGTTGATTAGTTAGCAAACCCAGAGATTGCGAAGTATTAGACTAATTCATTTAGAACTTGTCTAAATATGTGTGTTCCAGGCTCTGCTGGTATCTCAAGAAGGACCAAGTCCGTGCGACCCAGACATAGCACGCCAGGCCACAGCTACAGCTTACCCGGTGGAAGGCGGAGGTGGCGAAAAAAACATTTCTAAAAAGTATCATTTTATCTAATTAAAATGCGTTAGGATAATTTCATTACATACACTGGAAACAAATATATGGCAAGAAACATATCAGGTTTGCTAATCAGAAACCATGTGGTTACAGATGCAAAGTGAGTTAAAACATGAGGCCTATCGTGAAGGATTAAGGGTGGGAGGGGCGGGCACCAACCCCAACTTCCACCACGTAAGTTCAAGCTGCAGCCCAAACTTCTGGGTCACAGGTGCAGTCCTCCAGGAAGGTCCTGTGGAACTCGGAACATAATTAGTAGTAGTCAAACTAATAGAGTAGTAGCAGTCAAACTAATAGAACCGGTAGCAGGGAACGATGGAATGCCCCAAACCGCAAGTAGGACATCCTGGTTAGGCGTCGGTCGAGTAAAAAAATACCAGTTAAACCAACCTCTTTGCATACTGGTTTACACTAAAGAAATAATAGCACCGATTGACAACTATGCCTGAATGGCACCGATTGACAACTATGCCTGAACAGCACCGATTGACAACTATGCCTGAATGGCACGGATTGACAACTATGCCTGAATGCACCGATTGACAACTATGCCTGAACAGCACCGATTGACAACTATGTCTGAATGCACCGATTGACAACTATGCCTGAACAGCACCGATTGACAACTATGCCTGAATGGCACCGATTGACAACTATGTCTGAATAGCCCCGATTGACAAATATGACTGAATGGCACCGATTGACAACTATGCCTGAATGCACCGATTGACAACTATGCCTGAACAGCACCGATTGACAACTATGCCTGAACAGCACCGATTGACAACTATGCCTGAATGGCACCGATTGACAACTATGCTTAAATAGCACCGATTGACAACTATGCCTGAATGGCACCGATTGACAACTATGCCTGAACAGTACCGATTGACAACTATGCCTGAATAGCACCGATTGACAACTATGCCTGAATAGCACCGATTGACAAATATGCCTATGACCACCATTATACATAAAAGAAATCGAAGTTATAACCGATTGAAGTGTGTGATCACTGTTCAGTGGATAGTAAGTCAATAGGATGATCAGACTGAAACTGGACTGATTATATCATTATGTGTCTCATATATGAGATAAGCGACAACAACAAAAAGAAGCGGAAAACCAAGAGCAATGTCCTAATTGACTTGCACCCAGACAGTGTCCAGTGCAATGACGTCATTGGTGCTATGTAAGCGGGTGCGCGCGCACTGGTCGCTAATTGCCGCCCGAGTGGCTTGGCGGTTCGACGGTGGCGGGGTTGGCCGCTGTCACGGTAACTGTCAAGGTGGCTGTCAGGGCGGCTGTCACAGAGTGCCTCAGACGGGCCCGGTCCCTTGGCCTTGGCAGGGGGGGTGGCGCCTCACCCCGGGCACTCTCTGTCAGTCCCCGCCTCGCCGCTCAAGTCGCCGGCGGAGAAACAAAAAGTTGAAAGGCGATCCCTGATTCGGCTCGCTACGCCGGCGTTTTACCGCGCGACTAATGAAGCTTTAACAATGACGCGCATATTCATAAAACTGTTAGAATGACAGCCCCCCCCCCCCACCCCCACCCCGCTGCCGGTGAACACAACTCGCTGCGGGCGGGCGGGCGATGACAGTGGCCTCATGTGGGTGAGCGCCAGGCTGGGCGGTGTGCGGTGTGCGGGGTGTGCGGTGTGCGGGGTGTGCGTGTGCGGGGTGTGCGGTGTGGGGTGTGCGGTGTGCGGTGTGGGGTGTGTTCTCCATTATCACAATGCTATCCCCACTTCTCCCTCACCTCCCTACTTTCGGAGTGCTACTAGTGAGTAGAGTGAGGGCAGCTCGGCGCTGCCATGAACCATGTATCTCACTAGGCGGTAAAAGCACCTCACACATGTAAACTTTTAGGAGTTTTTTTTAATGCTTAGATGGAATACAATTTTAATGAGCGCCACACACCTGGGTAATAAATAATCAACAACCTAAAACATTCCACATCATCGGGCATCACGATCCACAACGATTTTGTACAGGTTTTCTTTTTAAAACACATACAAGCGAATTCAATTTTTAACCTTAATATCCCAATAGCGGGGTGTGGGGTGTGGGGTGTGTTCTCCATTATCACAATGGTATCCCCACTTCTCCCGTACCTCCCTACTTTCGGAGTGCTACTAGTGGGTAGAGTGCAGGCAGCTCGGCGCTGCCACAAAAAATGCATCTCACTTGGCGGTAAACGCACCTCATACACGTCAATTTTTAGGAGTTATTTTTGTTAATGCTTAGACGGAATACAATTTTAATGAGTGCCACACACCTGGGTAATAAATAATCAACAACCTAAAACATTCCACATCATCGGGCATCACGATCCATAACGATTTCGTACAGGTTTTCTTTTTAACACAAAAGAGAATCCAATTTTTAACCTTAATATACCAATAGTATTAAATTAAATATCCTTGTCGTAGTTTCATTTTCAAGCACCTTTTTTTGAGACACTGAATCCAACCAATCTATTATTAATTTCAGAGTATTAAGGGATGGTACAAACATAACTATATTATCCCATCAATGGAACCAGATAATACGAGCCATCTGTGGTCCCATGCTATGTACACACACACACTTTAAAAAAAAACATCACCATTAAACTTTACACCTCAAGCTGACTACCATTAATTAAGTCAGGGATAAAGGGAAATAAAATGCCAGGATGATGTAAAGACCGACCACAAGAGCACACTACAAGCACAGTGTGCTTTTCAGCAGTCTAAAAGATTGCTCTTTATTGACTATCGGACACGTGTGCAACGATTAGAGGATTGAGTAATCGATAGTGCTAGTATTAGGAGGGACCCCAACTAATTTTTCAACTCAATAAAAAGTATTATATTTTAATGCAGTTCGACAGCTTGTACTAGAATAAAGATGAGTTGATTTAAATCCGGTGATTGGTTCAAGTTATAGGGTGTTTAATATTCCCAAACTTGACCCAATAAAAATCACATTTGACATTTTGCATTAAACCCACATTACAGTGCTTGATTATTAAAACAGTACTGGACACAGGAACTTGTATTTCAGCACTGTGTATTATACTACTATGCATATTTCAAGTCTACTTTTCTTCAGAGCAATCACCTCATTGCTTTTCGTGATATTTGTCATTAAGAATGACAACAAACATAAATTGGCACTTACCAATATGAAGAATTAAAAGGTATGAGTTAAATAAAGCTTTTATATTTTTGTTAAGTAGTCAACATCTTAGAAATGTCATTTGCCTACAAACATCACTGTGTCATAAAAATAAATTACCAGAAACAAACGAACTGTTATAGTTTCAGCATAATCATGGTGATTGTTAGGAAAATGGACATCAATTTCAATTTTTCTAAACAAAATTAGGGGTAGAGTATGACTATTCACTACCTAAGTTATATAAATTATTTTTATTTATGAGCATGGCTATTCACTGCTTCGGATCAAATACTGTTATTTAGGAGTGTGACTATTCACTGCTAAGATAAAATTCTGTAATATGTGAGCAGGACTTAATAATAATGAGTGAGTGCTAAAATTGAAGAAACGAGTCGGCGAGCGGCAAAGTTTACTGTCACCGCAGTAAACACGCAAAACATGCAAACATTAATAAAAACAAAAACTACCAACAAAAGCACAATGTCAATTCCACAGCTTTAGATCAAATTCTGTTATTTAGGAGCATGACTACTCACTGCTAAGGCCAAATTCTGTTATGTAGGAGAATGACCTAATAATAAAATAGTGTTAAACTTGAAAAGAGCAAGCAAGTGCTAGTCAATGTCAACATCAGTTTTTCAGTAGACCCAGCATTTATTTTGCATCGCATTCGCGCATTTTGGCGGTTTATTGCTAAGAATGATGATGAACTTGTTGTTCTTCAGAAAAATAATATCTTTATTTTCATGTAAAAATCATAATTATGCACTATTCTGTTTGGAAATGGTTATTTGAAAATTTGAATTTGAAATTTGAAATAGATAGGCAAAGAATGTATTCAATAACAAAATACAAAACTATGGCCAGGAGTATTGGCTACAAAATGATACCATTGGCATGATGAAAGCTAGGTCTGGTCAATCTGCAGTGCAAAATAATGATTTTCTGCATAGATAGGATTGACGTGTTAGTTTTCTATAGGCTAGCAAATTCATATCAGAATATAGATGGTACTATTGGAGAAAAGAAACTTAAAGCTTTATTTTGACATATTATATATTTTAATTGACGAAAAGCTTAGAGCACACCAACAGATTGAAATTGATGAATCTTAAGGCTCTACGCGTCGATTCCGGATGGATCAGTTCGGCAGTTGGGATAGCTACTATTAGTGGAAGAATGTTGGTGGCTGTGTGATGACTGTAGTGCTCGTTTTTGTGGAAGACATAGTTGTGTGGTGTTGGTAGTAGTACTATTAATGGTTACAGATTCATCTGTAATGGCCCTGTCACACTAGAACGTAATGACGTCAGCGTAGGGAGAACGTGAAGAACGTTGAACTTCTCGGCGTAGTATGCAAATTTGGGCAGAAGTTGAACGTGGATGCAACGTAGTGGACGAGAACGTAACGTCGGTAAAGCGTAGTGATACCGTCATTCAACGAGAGAGGACAACGTCACTACGTTCACGGAACGTTATGAACGTTATTCCATCGCCAGAAGAACGTTACGTGACGTTAGCCACGTCATGATACGTTGAACGTACGTTGAATGCACGTTCTCCTGACGTTCTCCTGACGTTCCCATTAAGCCTCGTAGGCATTTGCAGTCGGTTTAATGTGGGTCAACGTAGTGGAACGTAGTTGAACGTAGTGAGCAGCGTTGGAATAACGTCCGTTTAACGTCATTGACGTTCACTGAACGTGAACAGAACGTACGGCGAACGTAAACCCTTACGTTCGAGCTACGTGGAAAGTTTTGAACATGTCCAAAACCTTGACGTAACTCGACGTAATGTGACGTAGCTCGACGTCATTCTAACGTCATTATGACGTCATCATGACGTAACCCAACGTAATGACGAAAAATGACCATGTTAGGCTCACGTTGGCTCGTTACGTCGTAGTGTGACAGGGGTATAACAGTGCATTTAATGCAAATGCATGGGCGGGTGTTAAGGGGTGGGGGTATACCACTAGACACTGTGAGAACAATATCCAGATTGAATTTCTCAACTCTAATTAAAATGAGCATTTCCTTCCATGCGGAAACCATGGTAACTACTTTAGACACCTATAGCGAATGCGAATAACTCTAGATTGACCGGTATCAGCAAATAAACAAATGTGGTGACAATATTTCCATACTGTCAAACGAATCCACAACAAGTACACTAAAATTAGTAGACATCAGGGGTATGATAGCATACACACTTCCAGCGGACCAGACGGGATGGCCGAATGAGTTGAGCGTCCGTATCCTGCTTTGGGAGATCTGGGGATCCAAACCCATGGGTTTGTGGGTTCGAACAATGATGTAACAATTGATACTTGTTGCTTCCTAGCCCGCCGCTCGGCATTATTAGGATAGGGCAAGGACTGGTTGGCATAGTGTCAGGATAATATGATTGAGTGGGATATCAGGTCATGGTGCTGGTGGCCTGGTCTCCCAGTGGGGCAGCACTATAAAGTCGCCATGGGTGCGCACAGTCACAAGTCGGTACCCATCCTGATATGACCGTAGATGTTGCTAGGACGAAAAACAAACAAAACAAACATTTCCGGTGACTGAATATGGCAGTCTATTCACATCATACACATAGGCACACTGTCAGTGAGTTGATATCCTACATGGAATCAGTGATGCCATATTCCTGCATACACCTTGTCAGTGACTCACAATATGGTTATTTTCGTTGTTACATTTCATGATTAAGCACGGTAAATTTCAATCGCTGACAAGTGGTCTTCATCATTCCACTGAGCCTGGCCCTATAAATAGTAGTGCCGAGTGCCGGGCTAGACAGTGACAACTATCAATTTCTAAGTCATTACTAATAATATCGAACACTAGGCAAGGTAGGGGGGTCAAGAATCAATTATGTAAGTCACCGGTTTGATTTGACCGAGGACTAAGCTAATGGTTGATTAGTATGCGAGAAGCGACCACTCTAATGTAGGTGTTCCGAGTTCTGATAGTCCCTCATAGTCATACCAAGGACTGAACCTGTGACCAGAATGTCGGGGCACAGCTTCAGCTTACACGTTGCAGGGCAGAAGCTCGGGTAGGTGCCCCCCCCCCCCTCCCACCCCTACCCTTCAGCATCGGCCCTATGCTTTAAGCTCACTTTGCACCTATAACCACATGTCTCCTGGTGACCACATTGGGTAAGGTTCTTGCATTGCACTTGTTTGTAATGTAGATTGCAGTAATATGATCCTAGCAAATATTTTACATTTGATAAAATACCGATATGTGCATTCGTGTATTCATGCATTCATACATTCATGCATTCATGCATTCATTCATGCATGCATTCATGCATGAATGCATTCATTGATTGATTGATTGATTGATTGATTGATTCATTCACGGCGTTCTCTGTGGCGGAGTGGTTAGAGTGTCTGACTTTTTTCTAGGTCTGACTCCTAATCTGAAGGTCAGCGGTTCTATTCCCTGAGCCCCCAGCTCTGCCAATTTGGATTTCCACCACTGAGTATAACTTACAGTGTCATCAAAGGCCAGTTGCTCTCATGCCATGTCTATGTGGTGTGGGAGGTAAAAAATCCCTTGGGTCGGTAAAAGTGTAGGCTCGGGCTTTCTATCGACAAACTGTCTAATGGTGAAAACAAGCGCCTATTCAAGCTTATCCATGATAGGCAGTATAAATCTTCAACAACAACCCACGAACCCCCCCCCCCCCACACACACAACTTCTGCCCGTAGCTGTAGCTGTGACCCCGCGTGCTGGGTCGCAGCCTCCGTTTTTTCCTGGGGTGTAAGCGGAAGTCAAAACACACCTATTAGTTATTACCGATTGGACCAACCACATTCAATGTTTATTAGCTAGGTCACAACATCTCCCAACCAGCCACTGCAGGGACAAATAGTTTTGCGCCTGTCTTGACATGTTCTTGCCGGTGTGAAACCTCTATTTGCTCCCCGAGAGAGTGCCGCTGGTAACTTGCAAAAGCCAGCAGCACATCAACACTTTTGCAGGCAGCTTTCATGAAATGTGAGACCGACTCATGGACGCAACTCTCACAGCAGAGAGCTAAATGGAGAGCGGCAGTCAAGTAATGAAAGCAGTCTTTGTCGCATCGCGACCGACAGCATGATGATGATGACATCACACGCCCAGTGTTTGTGACTCGGTTCATGACATCACACATATACTGCCTGTGGCCGCACGCACACACACGGCTGGTGACTGGGTTTGTGGCACCACACACTTATTGTCGGTGACTCAGTGCCGCGACACTGCTGGCGTCAGTGGCGCCGCCAGGTGCCGCTTCAATTAACTCATCGTTAGCCAGCCTTCACCCCGTTCTGTTAACAAACCCTTAACGCCAGAATTTCAACAAAAACAACAAAGTAAAAGTAAATATGTTGGTCGCCTACAGGTGCTTCTAAACTAAAACAACTGTTCAGATATAATTTAAACACTACTACAGAATAATTATTCCAACGATGCACATGCGCATGGGAGCCATTTCCGGGTTTCTAGTCTGTTCACATCCTTCTACTTAGGGCTGAGGGAACAGTCGGCGACCGGTTGGTCCAAGGGGCCCCCTGCACGCCCCTACTCCCTGACCCTCGACTCAGGTGTCGTTCACCTGAAGTCGATCCTCTGGCCATCATCCTCCCGGGTGGGGGAGTTGCCATGGTGACCGACCCCCAGCAGGGGCAAGGTCTTGAGGGTCCTTCATATGCCAAACCTGAACCCCTTAACGCTGAACCCTTGGAACCTGGATAACTAACGCCGGCTCCCGCCCCTCGCCTGGACGCACGGCGGGACCCCGTCGGGAGGTAGGTCCGGCTCCCCCCGCCTCCACCCCCACCTCCACCCCGCTGGAGGAGGCCACCCCCGGGCACCCCTTAACCCTGGGGGCACTTGGGTGATTAATACAGAGTGGTCAGTAGCTCCGGTTGTATAGTACAGTGGGAGTCGGCAATGTATAGTGTTGGTGCCTGGAAGATGAGGACGATGAATGAGTGGCGCAGTAAACACACACACAGGAAACGCACAGAACAGCAATCAATAGACCAGCGAGGATGGGCCACACATTAGATCCGCAGAACAGAAATGACAGACATTAGTCCCTGACTGCAGCTTCTCGGCAGTCAGTGAGGTAAATTTATTTACCTACGTTTATTCAATATATTCAGCATCAGATTTCTAGTACATGAACAAAAATTGAATTCATATACATATATCATTTTACTTCATGTGTGTGTGTGTGTGTGTGTGTTTGTGTGTGTGTGTGTGTTTGTGTGTGTGTGTATGTTTGTTTGTATGTGGTCTGCAATAACGTACGCGAATTGTTGCTAAGCATTAATACAAATCAACTGTATGGGATGAGAATTCGCCAACAATAACAATTAATTTTTTTTGAAATTTGACTGCTGGTAGATCTGACAGTGGAAATGACCCATATGACAAAAAGGAAATGGGAAATGTCTCATCTCTGAATACCAGCCTGTCCACATTTGAGCCAATATAGGGTATTCACGTGACGTCATCAACCGGATGCGCGGCCATTGTGGCGATATCAAACAGTAAACAACCCATACAGTTTGCCTGTACGCGCAGTGCAAAACGTCTATTTCATTCAAAATTAATAGAAATCCAGAACCCCAACCGTATAAATTGAATATAATCTATTCGTTGAATATGTTTTCTATATGTGTACCAAGCGATTTGTTTCTAGGTGGTGTGGTTTTGAGATATTTCACTTTTTCTGTATGAAGATTGCTCACGACCATTGGCAATTCAATGAGTTTGCCGGTACGCGCAGTGCAAAACATTCTATTCAAAATTAATAGAAATCCAGAACCCTAACCATATCAATTTAATATAATCTTTTTGGTAAACATGTTTTGTATGTGTATTCAAATCAGTTTGTTTCTAGGTGTTGTGGTTTTAGGGATATTTAACTTTTTCTGTCTGAAGATTGCTCACTGCCATTGACAATGCATTGAGTATGCAGGTAGGCGCAGTGCAAAACGTCAGTTTTATTCAAATTTAATAGAAATCCCAGAACCCTAACCGTATCAATTTAATATAATCTTTTTGGTAAACATGTTTTCTATGTGTATTCCAATCAGTTTGTTTCTAGGTGTTGTGGTTTTAGAGATATTTAACCTTTTCTGTAGGAAGATTGCTCATAGCCATTGAGTTTGCAGTGTGACAGCCTTTATTATTGTGGTTACTATCGCCACAATGGCGGCACTTCCGTTTAGCGTGACGTCAGTGCATACCCTATATTGTAAAGGATGCACAGTAATCAGTGGGATATGTTTCATCGAGCTGACCAATTGACAGTATCAAAATATGCACTTTTTTAAATGGCAGAAACTCAAAAGGCTGATATCGATAAATGTTTAAATTATAGATAACATTCTCTATGGAAATATCCTCAGCAATAACGAGCACTGGGCGCAATCCACTGGCTTAAAGCTGTATAGTCCAAAGCACACACTTTTCTAATCCAAAACACTTAACTAGATTTCATCCTACGTAACCAAAATAGATACTGGCGCACTTGTTAAGCATTTCTTGGTGGATAGGCGGAATACTAAATCAATTTTGTTGAACCTTTGCTGAAGCCTATGGAGTCAGAATTCCGATGTAGATTATAGCAATCAACCTAATAGTAATATATATTTATCTTTACAAATATACATTTCACTTTTTTTAATGCCAGAAACTCAAGTCTGCATATTGATAAATGTTTAAACTATAGATAATATTCTCTAGGGAAATATCCTTAGCGATATTGAGCATTTGCCACAATCCTATATTATTATTGCTTTATTTCAATAACAATTTAACTTCCACCGATTAAGAAAAACCCACGAAGTTAACGACTGAAGGCTAAAACTGCTTTATGTACCTAAAATGGTGTGGGGTGTGGGGTGTGGGTCTCACAGTTTATCGAACTTCAAACTGCATATCATTATCACATAACAAAAATCCATGACGAACGAATTCATATACCATTTTGTTCCCCATCAGTAAATCTTATACTAAGTTATAGCCACATTGTGACAAAAGGTGCAGTCATTTGGTGTTGCATAGTCCGATGGCTTCGATGTTTTGCCACCTCTTTATAAATTACATAAAAGTATTATGTTGACGCTTATTTCAAATGATTATCTTTAGAGATATTTGAAGTACACGCACGTCAAATATTAGGATAGGGCAAGGACTGGTTGGCTCAGTGTCAGGATAATCTGACTGAGTGAGATATCAGGTCATGGTGCTGACGGTCTGGTCTCCCAGTGGGGCAGCACTATGCAGTCACCATGACTGTGCACTGTCACAAGTCGGTACCCACCCTGGCATTACCTTAGATGTTGCCAGGACGTAAAACTCCAGCAACCCAAATTAGAGATGTAGGATATAATATAGGTAAATGTTCTGCTTTCGAAATTGTTCTGCTGTTCTCGGACTATGCAGCTTTAACGAACGGTTCGAGATATTCCTGGCCCTCTCCCCAAGCAACAGACGCCGTCTGTCTCTGACTCTGTCTCGCACACGCACGCGCGCGCACACTCGGACACTCACACACTGACACACTCTCACACACTCTCACACGCACACGCACACACGCACACAGTGGCAGCGGTAATCACTCCGCGTTAATTAGAATCCGTGTAATGTATACCCAGAAGAACGCTGAACAACACCCATTCTTGCCGATACAGAAATCAATACATTAGAATTGTCATTTTGAAGCGGAATCCAAAGCCTTCCACGCAGCGCGTTATTGTTTAATGGTGAACTGCTTACGAGCAGCGAAATTGACGCCAATACTTTTTGAACAAAAGTTTATACACTAACAAATAATAGTTCTTAGACAGACAACATGTATTGAATAAATCCAGGGTGCGTTTATAGGCAGACACGTCTTTACTTTATTTAGGCTAAACACCTGGAGCTTTCATGACATTATTTACAGTTATATTCTTTTTTTAATCAAGTGATATCGATCCAATCATGTGTCCCTTCTAACATGCACACATTTATAAGCATGGCCAACAACGTGAGAAGATAGAACAGTGACCTGAAACATTGTGATATTACCCATCTTAAGCTAAGATTCCATATACGCGGTATACGGTATGCGAATGCGGCAAAAAATCGAAAAGCATGTAAAACTAGTGCTTCCATACATCCGAATGCGATTGCGAACGCGAATGCGGCAAATGGATCGACCCATGGACCGATCGGTGTGAATGCGAATGTAAATACTGCTGCGTTTGCCATAGAAAACAATAGTAACGTTGACCTTCCTTCACAAATTTGGAGGAAAAAACCCCAAAAATGTCATGGGTATATCTTTTGGTTCGTTTGTTTGTTTAACAACCCCCAAGCACAACAAGTAAACATCAGCTATTGGGGGTTGGCATATATCTATGCCGCATATACCGCATTCGCATGCCACATACCACGTATATGGAATCTTAGCTTTAGCTTATATAAATGCATAGCCCATATTACATGCATCATTTATGTATGAATCTAAATGTTTCTACCTACACAGGCATACATGGGAGTCTCAATCCCCCAGTATAACACAGACAACAATACAAATATTTACAAAGAAATCCCAATAATAACCGACCTGTATTAGGCTAACTATATACACAAGAGAGGAATGACAATATTATATTGATTTGAACACTTGTCAATTGCTGAATACATTTATCTCGTCACCCATGTGGACAGTATTTGCTTCTTAAATGACCATCGCAAGGTATCATGACACGGATACTGCATAAAATGTTTGTACTGATGTAGTTGCATGACAGTTACAAAGCAATATAACTGATGCCTGTTCTCTATGCAGAGTCCATACACATGTGAAGATATGCAATTCAAGGCTAATTCAAGGCTTTTCAAGGCTGTTTTTAAATAGGAATTCATATTTTTATTTGGATTTAATCTGAAATCACCATTCCGAATGCTGATCTAATTTAGACCAGTTGAACTAATTTATATCAGTGGGGGCAGTTTAATGTAATTCAAGGCTTTTCAAGACTAATTACCCAAAATAGGTTAAATTCAAGGCTTTTCATGGCCGTCAAATGGGGCAAATGAAGAGACTTTCGAGACATTTCAAGACTTTCTAGGCCCCGTACGGACCCTGCCTATAGGATCAGATCAATCCATGGTCGAATTAAACTAAAGACTTACAAAACCGACTGGCAAGATAAGAGGCTGTGAGAAAAGCATGCAAAGGGCTATTGTATCGGATCGGTGTGCATTTCACATGTAGAAACAACGGGGTTGACAGATAAAATTAGCTTGGAAAATATAAACACGATGGAAAGACAAAGTTATGTTGGAAAAGCCTGATGGGATTGACAGACAACACTTTCTTATTGGAAAACCATAACAGGAAGGACAGGTAAAAACTACTTGTTGAAAAAGGTTAACAAGATTGACAGACAAAGGTTATGGGCTGGAAATTCTTAAACGGCATTAACAGACAAAGTGTGGGGTTGGAAATTCTTAACGGGATTGACAGGCAAAAGTTTGGGGTAGGAAATTCTTAACGGTTTGTATTTGTCCTCTGCATACACATACGATGTGTAACAACATTTTAACACACTCAATATTGTTTGCAACCATATATCCAGTCTTAAAATAGAGCTTTGCATTTGTTTGTTTATGCATAAAACGCTATATGCATCTGATGTGTAACATTTTAATGCAATAAATATTTTTTACAACCATATATCCAGTCTGAAAATATACCGTTGTATTTGGTCCTGATACGACCTTAGATGTTGTCAAGACGTACAACTCCAACAACCAACTAGCCTTTGTATTTGTCTGTTTTATACATACGTGTCCCAATTTTGATACAACTTGAGATATGTTGGTGTTTTTGTTTGTGTCATGTTAGCAACATGAAGTAAGGTTTCCCCTAACCCGGTGCGGTGTTGGCGCGGTGCTTGCTGAGCTCTTGTGGCTAGTTAGCCCTCCAGTGTGCCGCGGCAATGTGCAAGGGTGTGGTCACCGACCTTTAAATCCGGCCCCCGGCCGCAGGGCAACGGCTCTTGATGTTTGTAGTTTCACATTTCTACAGTAGGCCAAGCATTGTGTGAGCAGTGTGTTTATCTTGACTAAAAGCCAAGGGACATAAACTAACCAATACTGAGTTGACAGACTTCTGTGTGTTTGTCTGTCAACCCTGTTAATAGTTTCTAACAGTAACAGGCAGCTTTTGCCTGTCATTCCAGTTTATTTCTTCCAAAGCTGCACCCTTTTTCTATAATGCCGTTAAGATGCAACTCATTATAAACACAGCTACCATAGTACATACCTGTATCTAGATGCATGTTCCCGGAAATCTGAATAACGATTAGGACTCTTAAAGTTGCATAGTCCGATTAAGCATCAAATTTTCAAAACCAAAACACTTACTTAGATTTGATTCTACATATTTATCTTAGATACTGGTACAGTTATTAAGCATTTGTTGTCACAAAGAAGGGCACGGGGAGTCAATTTAATAGAACCTGTTACTGCATAAGCCTATGGCATCAGAGTTTGGTGTGCTTGCCAAAATTAATTTGTCACTTCAAATATCTCCAAAGTTAGCCATTTAAACTAAAAGTTACTTCAACCTAAAGTAAAGTAGCTTATAATGATCAATTAAAAATATTTATCTCAGAAATTGACAGAAACTCAAAGCCATCGGACTATGCAACTTTAAGCATCGATAGGAATACACAATATAACCTACATCTTAGTAACTATTTGTGCGAATTATTCTCAAATATTTGTTGTACACTTTGTATTTAGTGAACTGGACCCATGACCAGCACACACACCATGAAGAAGGGTGGGCAAAACAACATAGAGGTGGCCCGTGTGTCCTGACCAGCTCACGGCACAGCGAGTCGCTCTCTTTACCTGATCCCGCCCAAATACCCCGGGGCCACAGCACAATGCCGGATCGACTTCTTAATCCATCACCAGCATCACAAAGCTATCTATGTTCCTCTCAGAGTAAAGCACACACTTGGTCTGTCGTCTGTTTGTGGTGTCATAATATTCCGGTAGCGAGGAGTAAGTGTGTGGTCCAAGGATTAGATTCCACAATATGTGTACCTATATTCATAGAACTAGTTTACAGTAGGAAGCCTGTGATTATGACAATGCACATAGTATCATATGGGATGTGATAAGCTTTTCATGATCACGACTGGCTGGAGGATATAATACAAGATGGTGGTCTCCTAACACTTGAATACATAAAGTAATGTAATAACCCAAAAACTCACAGGAGGAGGTTGGAAGGTGGGAGGGGGGGGGTAATAATACAGGTGTCTGAGGATGAAAGTACACTCTGAAAATTCGACCTACGACTTGTTGCCTTTAGGATTTGCATTTTACATGAATAAGTTCCATTAGGTTAGTCTGAGTATAGCAATAACCGACAAAACAGATGCAACTCATATATAATGGGAATACACATTCACCAAGACAAATCTAAATAGGCAATAAATACCGTCTTGGTGGTGACAATTATCTTAATAATATTGTGCCACTTACACCAAACAGCGAAAATTTAGGTGAAATCTAACGGTCCGATGATTCGGAGTTTCTGCCATGTGGTTGATGGTTACAATCTAATTTACTTTAGTTTTGAAGTATTTTTTTATTATAAATTCCTAACTTTGGAAATACAAGGTGAAAACCATGCAAAATGTATTTTGGTGTGCACGTAAAAGATGCTGGCCCCCCATTGGATTCATCAATAACAGACTCCATTGAATGAACTTTATATTACGTTCTATGCAGTAAAAAAAAACCTTAATAAGTTCAACGCCCCCATGGGCTTCATCAATAACAGATTCCATTAAATTAACTTTATATTACGTTCTATGAAGCAAAATAAAAAGCTTAATAAGTTCACCGGCATTTAACGTGGATATACAGGATCGAATATACGTAGATGTTTTGGTTTTGAAAATTGGAGGCTTTTATTGCACTTACTATGCAGCTGTGATGCAAATACAGTAACACCTCTCTAACCGACCCCCTCCACAGATAGGGGAGTGGTAGACCACTCCCCTATATAGGGTTGCTTTATTTGGGTCTCAACAATACCATTCTAACCATAATTAACTCCCTAAACCCATCACCTCCCTAAATAGGCCACTTAAAAGTTAAAGTGGGTCCCAAGGTCGTTGCTTTAGAGAAGTTTTACTGTACATATAAAATAGCTTTTTCCATAGTGCAAGCAAACTATATAATGGCCCTGTCACACTACCACGTAACGACGTCAGCGTAGGCACAACGTGAAAATCATTATATTACGTCGAAAATCTCGGCGTAATATGCAAATTCGGGACGTCAATGCCGCATAGTTGACGTGAGTGTAACATCGGTAAAGCGTAGTGATAACGTCGTTCAATGAGAGAGGACAACGTAATTACGCTCACGGTACGTTATATACGGTATTCGATCGCCAGAACTACGTTGCGTTACGTTACTTTAGGCTACATACGTCATGACACAGTGGCGAAATGCTAAACGTACGTTGGACGTACGTTAGGCGTACGTTATCCAGACGTTTTCATTACGCGGACTGTACATTCCCACTGCCGTTAACGTAGTGCAACATAGTGAGCAGCGTTTGACTAACGTCCGTCTAACGTCATTGATGTTCGCCTAACCCGTACATAACGTATGGCAACACCCTTACGTCATCGTTACATCGAAAGTGTTGGACATGTTGAAAACCTTGACACGTGCCGACGTAACACGACGTAGCTCGACGTCAGCCTAACGTCATCATAACGTAACCCAATGTACCTCAACATAATGGCGAAAAGTCACCTACGCCAGGCTTACGGTGGATCTTACGTCGTAGTGTGACAGCCCTTTAACATTTTGCGATGATAAACTACATATATACACACATTAATTACAAGCCTATTACAGTAGTAAGAATAGCTAAACTAACACGACTACCAACCATGCCTATATGTACACAGCGCAGGGACACTGAACAGTACCAAAGTGTACTAGTAAGAAGAAACCACGTGATACTAGATTGATTGATTGATTGGTGGTTACTTTACGCCGTGTCGGCAGCATAGGCCATATTCACGACGAGCGTGATACTAAGAGGGCAGTCTTCATTCTATCGCCAGAAGTAACCAATGTTGAGCTTTATCAGTACTTGGATGGGTAAACCCCTCCCTGTAACATAATAAGATACAGTAGACATTTCAACAGAAATTGTTAGCATACTCATCCGATCAAATACAAACCGTTTTTAAATCAAGATGGTTTTTGATTAACTTAAATATCTCTCAGGAATTGGAAGTAGGCCTAATAGACTAGTACTACTACTAGTCGAAAGAAGTTGTATTGACAACATAACCTAAATGCTGATTGATTGATTGATTGGTGGTTGCTTTACGCCATGTCGGCAGCATAGGCCATATTCACGGCGAGAAATGTTTGTTTTTTATTCAAACCATCGGTTTTACATGTAAAAGGAGACAATCAATTATGTGCCAATAGACACTCATTAAATTAGAAAGCTCACAATCATATATTTGTGGTCAAGGGAAACAAATTCCCATAGAAAAAGAAAAGTTTTATTAATAATTGATAGAATCTATTTAGTCCAGCTGAGGTGGTACAGTCCAGCTGCCCTCAAAAAGGCTATAATGTTTTCCTGTTTTACCTTAGTAAGAACTGTTGGCACTGGGCCAAAAAATCAACACAACTTAGTCAAATGTGTTTGAGTGTCAGCGGGGACTGACACCCAATACATTCAGGAGGAGGTTCCCCCTTGAGCAGAAAAGCATGTGTAAGCCACGAGTGGCCAATACGTCAGCGGCTAAGGACCACTTGGTCCCGCCGACCTCCCGCATGAGTCTGTGGTGGCTTTCCCACAGATGGTTCAATTTCTTTAAGTTTATTAATGTTTTCATCCCACTCATGTTGCCATTTGGATTTTATGTGGGTAGCTATTAGTGGTTTCAGATCAGAGTGAGGGATCAGACACGGTTCAAGATCACAGTTCAGGGCCTTCTTCACAGCCCGATCAGCTGGTTCGTTTCCTTCTATGCCGGCATGGCCAGGCACCCAGCACAAGTGGATGTCATACCCATCCGTACCTAAATGCTTGGTTTCTAGCTAACCTATGCAGGGATGAAAGTAGTATCTGTCAACAACAACAAAAATGAAGCGAAATTTGTGGTGAGGAATATATAAATGAGCGAGCATTCCACTGTTCTTGTTATGACTCTATTATCGCCCAGGCTGCCCATGTCTCTTTTCCCTCTCCACAATCACTCCTTGCTTTTCTGGGGGTTTTAAAGTTATATGTTCGAGCAACATGTCAGGTGTTTGGACTGACCAATGGCAGTGGGACAGCACTATAAAGTCGACATGAGTGCGCACTGTCACAAGTCGGTACCCGTCCTGATATGACCTCAGATATTGCTAGGACGTAAAACAACAACAAACAAACGAACTGATAGTTAATCGACGATTATCAAAAATCACGGAAATCTTGGGAATCACGGATATATCTTTCATCCCTCATTCCCTGCGACTGCGTATAGATATATCCTACATATTACATGAGCATTAAATTATGGAGAATATCACAGCCATATAGATATATACTGAATGAATTTTTTTTTTAAAGTCAAACTTATGCCTATAGTATATGTGGAACAGAATTGTCCTGGCATATGGAAATTATCATTCACGAGGGGTCGGAAGGGCAGGGGCAACCAGTCAGCCCCATGGCCAAGAGCATTAAGCTATTTGGATTATTTGTATTACCAAGATCAAACAATTACGAAAACAAAATAATAATGGTCGAATCGGTAGAGCGCAGGCCTCGCGCGCGTAATACCCCTGTCACACTACGACGTAATGAGCCAACGTGAGCCTAACGTGGCGATATTTCGTCATTACGTTGATGTACGTTGGATTACGTTATGATGACATCATAATGACGTTAGAGTGACGTCGAGCTACGTCATATTACGTCGTGTTACGTCAAGTTACGTCGAGGTTTTGGACATGTTCAAAAGTTTCGACGTAGGTCGAACGTAAGGGTTTACGTTCGCCGTACGTTCTGTTCACGTTCAGCGAACGTCAATGACGTTAAACGGACGTTATTCCAACGCTCCTCACTACGTTCAACTACGTTCCACTACGTTGACCCCCATTAAACCAAGTGCAAATGCCCACGGGGCGTAATGGGAACGTCAGGACAACGTCAGGAGAACGTCAGGAGAACTCAGGAGAACGTGCATTCAACGTACGTTCAACGTCTCATGACTTAGCTAACGTCACGTAACGTTCTTCTGACGATGGAATAACGTTCATAACGTTCCGTCAGCGTCATTACGTTGACCTCTCTCGTCGAACGACGGTATCACTACGCTTTACCGACGTTACTCTCTCGTCCACTACGTTGCATCCACGTTCAACTTGTGCCCAAATTTGCATACTACGCCGAGAAGTTCAACGTTCTTCACGTTCTCCCTACGTTGACGTCGTTACGTCGTAGTGTGACAGCCCCATAAGGTCGGGAATTCCATTCCTGGTTGAGTCAAACCAATGACTTATAAAATGTATACTTAACTTCCTAGCCTGGCGCTTGGCATTAATAGGATAGGGCAAGGCCTGGTGGGCTAAGTATCAGGATAATGTATCTGAGTGGGATATTGGGTCACGGTGCCGGCAGCCTGATTTCCCAATGGGGCAGCACTATAAAGTTGCCATGAGTGTGCACTGTCACAAGTCGGTACCCGTCCTGATATGACCTTAGATGTTGCCAGGATGTAAAATTTGAACAAACAACCAACCAACAAACAACTTCGCAATAACCAGCTTCTAAACACTCCCATTTGCACTAATGTATAACATTCATATAAACTAACAAAGAAATAGGCTGAATTGATCATTTTCAGATCATTTATTATTAATGGTATCTGACTCCCACGAAACAACTTTAAAAAAAAAAAAGACTTCAAAACAGAACCTATTTAATTATTTGTTCACCTTCTCGCAATCTGCTTACATTGAATCGCGAGTTCACAACAAGTAGCCGTTAATGAATTCGAAAGACTTCCATAATGTATTAGGTCTGAGTGTTTGTGCGTTGCATGTCAAGTTACTGTTGTTCTAATGGCGTGCATTTATGCATCGCGTCCATTGTGGAACATTGTGATCTTGCAGTCATTTGGCCACGAAAGTGGATTAGCACATTAAAAATGCATGCAATGCCAGAAATTAATGTGTAATTTGAAGGTCAAGTTATTTTCTATGAAAGAGATTCTGTCAAAGGCTGAGATACTGACGTCAGAAATCAAATTCTTGGGTAGCCTTCCATATTAAATATTATATTCAGGAAGTATTCCACTGAGAATAGCACCCACCCACAAGTCAGATACATGTGTTGGGGAGACTTTTGCTGTGAGAAATAACAGAACATTCTTTCCATGGTAGTGGTTTATTGTCATATTTCTATTACAAGTATGATTCTCCAGCTTGAGCTCAGTTGCATTAATGAATAAATAAATGAACAAATATGTATACACACATACACCTCTCGAAATTATATATGCATTTTATTTGAATAAATGTTATCTTAAATCAATATATGTACGTATGTATACATGTATGTGTACATACAATCTATGTATGTATTTATGTATGTATGTATGTATGTATGTATGTATGTATGTATGTATGTATGTATGTATGTATGTATGTATGTATGTATGCATGCATGCATGCATTACATATCTAAATATATGTGGACCTTTTATTTTTAAATTGTTGACCAAAATCACCATCTTTAGAATTTAGAAGAAAATGAAGAAGAAGAAGAAGAAGAAGAAGAAGGCCCATTTTATAACTTTTATTAAAATTAGACCACTCAATCTCCGGTAAACAATTGAAGAGATACTCTTAACAATAATAACAATATTCAACTAATCAAATTATCACAGGATAGATATGTAGAACATTTGCTTCAACAAAACCACTTGGACTTACACATAGTATCATACAAAGACGACTCTAAGACTTGATGCAACTAAAACATGAAGATTCCTAATGAATAGATAGTTCAAAGAAAACACATCTTTTGTTCGGTGAGTAAGACATCTTCGCGCGTTCACCACTTATTGGGTAAGAAAAAGAAGACCGCCAATTGTCACCATTAGTACTGGCATATCCTACAGATACTGTTAGTTGAAAGTAGCTCGGTGAAATGCGTACTGTGACCACCGCCTGTCTGCCTCGGATGTAGGACCACCAAGTGGTGGGGCGGTCTCGGCTTACCAGGGGACTGGCCGGGGAATCAGGCACGGCATGGTGGCCAACACCTGCCCAGACGGGCGGCTCCCACCCTGAGAAACTCAGTCCTGTAATTCACCATCTGGGTATTTGCTTATGTTTGTCCAAAGGACACAGCATGAACAGGACACCTGCTGCGAGTAGGGGTGTGAACGGTGCCTTTTCTGATCTCTGCACCCGAGGCGCTATGTGGTGAGGGGTGGTGGGAGATGGGAGCGGTGCATCAGCAGAAGGAGCGGCCATGCCGTCTGTATCCATCTTTGTTGTCTTTCCAACCTAAGAGTGTCTATCCATGCCGTATGTGTTCATCCTTGCTTTCTTTCAAACCCGAGATTGTCTATCCATGCCGTCTGTATCCATCTTTGCTGTCTTTCCAACACAAGTGTCCATCCATGCCATCTGTATTCATCTTTGCTTTCTTTCCAACCTAAGAGTGTCTATCCATGCCGTCTGTTTCCATCTTTGCTTTCTTTCTAACCTAAGATTCTCTATCCATGCCGTCTGTATTCATCTTTGTTGTCTTTCCAACCTAAGAGTGTCTATCCATGGCATCTGTATCCACCTTTGCTTTCTTTCCAACCGGAGATTGTCTATCCATGCCATCTGTATTCATCTTTGTTGTCTTTCCAACCCGAGATAGTCTATCCATGCCATCTGAATCCATCTTTGCTCTCTTTCCAACCCGAGATTGTTTATCCATGCCATCTGTATTCATCTTTGCTCTCTTTCCAACCTGAGAGTGTCTATCCATGCCCAAGATTCTCTATCCATGGTGTCTGTATCCAACTTTGTTGTCTTTCCAACCTAAGATTGTCTATCCATGCCTAAGATTCTCTATCCATGGTGTCTGTAGCCAACTTTGTTGTCTTTCCAACCTGAGAGTGTCTATCCATGCCTAAGATTCTCTATCCATGGTGTCTGTATCCAACTTTGTTGTCTTTCCAACCTGAGAGTATCTATCCATGCCATCTGTATACATCTTTGCTGTCTTTCCAACCCGAGATTGTCTGTCCATGCCATCTGTATCCATCTTTGCTGTCATTCCAACCTGAGAGTGTCTATCCATGCCATCTGTATCCATCTTTGCTGTCTTTCCAACCTAAGAGTGTCTATCCATGCCATATGTGTCCATCTTTGCTGTCTTTCCAACCTAAGAGTATCTATCCATGCCGTCTGTATACATCTTTGCTGTCTTTCCAACCCGAGATTGTCTGTCCATGCCGTCTGTATCCATCTTTGCTGTCATTCCAACCTGAGAGTGTCTATCCATGCCATCTGTATCCATCTTTGCTATCTTTCCAACTCGAGATTGTCTATCCATGACTTCTGTATCCATCTTTGCTGTTGGCCATGGTTAAATTACATACATACATGCACATACATACATGTACATACATACATAGATCTACATACATATGACCTTAGATGTTGCTAGGACGTAAAACAACAAACAAACATACATAGATCTACATACATACATCTAGATGTAATCTATACATACATACATACATACAAACATGTATACATACATACATACATACATACATACATACATACATACATACATACATACATACATACATACATACATACATACATAAATGTACAAACATGTATACACAAGTTCATACGGGTATAAATCTCGAACCAACGGGTGATGATACTTTATAATAGATATGATATTCAGTTCGGCGACGTCCAATATATTCCCAATCCTATCATACCGTATCTGCAATCAAGCTTTGGTCCATCATACGGTCCACTCCTTTATGATGGTTTTATCTCTATCATAAGCGCCTAAGCAACGTCTACTGAATATAGGGAATATCATACTTTCCGTTATCAAATTGCTATCTCTGAGACAATTATTTCCCGGCAATAGGCGTTCTCTATACCCGCCAGTGTATCCGTTCATTTTGAATCCACCTAGCGGCGAGCACAGTGCAAGCCGCCCAACCAACCCCAAATGGGCAGTTATTGGTAATGTAAAACGCCAGAGGGCGCCACCACGGTCAGGCGTGCATAGATATCATACAGGTGGGGGAACCCGAGACGCCTTTCTGCACAAAGCTGCACATGCAAGTCTCTGTGCGCTCAGAGGGCTGTACTGCCCGCCAAAAAGGGCATTGTTGTCACATGTATATACTGATGCCGGCCATTAGCAGCAATGGACATAATGCGCATTGCCTCATTGCGAGTGTATTTCAGTCAAGTCTGTTTAAGGGCAGTAACCTGACCGAACCGCTGTTCTACTGTCCACAGCTCGCAGACCAGTGTGGCACGCGCCCGTCTCCCCATGGCCCGGCTGTTTGGCATGTTAATTAATTGCTCTTGTCGTTACCCATCATGACAATCAAGTCCAGCCTGTTCCCTGGCACGCCTTAACAACAATAACTACCATAATAATAATAATAATAATAATAATAATAATGATAATAATAATAATAAAATAATAATGATAATAATAACAATAATAATAATTTTAAGTTGCATAGTCCGATGGTTGAGTTTTTGTCATTTTCTGAGATAAATATATAAGGTTGAGATAAATATATAAGGTTGATCATTATAATCTATCTTTCTTTAGTTTGAAGTAACCTTTATTTTACGTGGCCAAATTTGGATATATTTGAAGTGCAAACATGCCAAATTAATGTTGCTAAGCATGCTAACACTCGGACACCATAGGCTTCAGTAGCAGCAGGTTTCAGTCAATTGACTTATTATGCTCTTCCATGCAGCAACACATGCTTAATAAGCGCACCAGTATCTAAGTTAGATATGTAGAATCAAATCTAGGTCAGTGTTTGGGTTTTGAAATGTTGATGCTTTCATCGGACTATGCGGCTTTAAGCTGACCTGTTTTCAGGATATATATGGGACTTGAGCCGAGTGCTTTTTGGCCAGGGTATACTTTGGGTGTAATCTGACAGGACCTGGTTGGTGTAGGCCTAATGTGTGTGCATAGTTTACCTATATGGTGCTCTGTCACTTGTGGGTGTGTATGCATGGCAGAACAGATAATGAATATATCGGAGATATCAGGCTGTCCATATATAGTTTCCGTGCACAGTGCATAACGTTTCGGGCAGCCTCACAGACAATGGGGCTTGTAATAGTGACTGGATAGCACAACATTAGCCTATTGACTGGATAACACTACATTAGCCTATTGACTGGAAAGCACTACATTAGCCTATTGACTGGATAGCACTACATTAGCCTATTGACTGGATAACATTACATTAGCCTATGTGACTAGAAAGCACTACATCAGCCTATTAACTGGATAGCACTACATTAGCTTATGTGACTGGAAAGCACTACATTAGCCTATTGACTGGATAGCACTATATTAGCCTATTGACTGGATAGCACTACATTAGCCTATTGACTGGATAACATTACATTAGCCTATGTGACTAGAAAGCACTACATCAGCCTATTGACTGGATAACACTACATTAGCCTATGTGACTGGATAGCACTACATTAGCCTATTGACTGGATAACATTACATTAGCATATGTGACTGGAAAGCACTACATTAGCCTATTGACTGGATAGCACTACATATGCATATTGACTGGATAGCACTGCATTGGCCTATTGACTGGATAACACTACATTAGCCTATTGACTGGATAGCACTACATTAACCTATTGACTGTATAGCACCACATTAGCCTATGTGACTGGATAAAACTATGGTAGCCTATGTGACTGGATAACACTACATTAGCCTATGTGACTGAATATCACTACATTAGCCTATTGACTGGGTAACACTACATTAGCCTATGTGACTGGATAGCACTACATTAGCCTATTGACTGGATAACATTACATTAGCCTATGTGACTGGATAGCACTACATTAGCCTATGTGACTGGATAAAACTACATTATGACCATCTATCTGGATATTGTCTGTCCCAGATTCCCAACAATCACATGTCTGCTGTTTTGTAATATAATATAGCAAAACATGTTATATTATTCTATATTATAGACACATTAACCAGTGACGTCACTGTCACATGACTCACACTTCAGAATGGTCTGGTTAGCAAAACAGCAGACATGTTATGTTTTGTATAGAAATCAGGAACAATACTTTCATTAAATCGATCATTTTCATCATGTTCAAACTATCAAACCCACTGAATTTCAGTGTGGTGCTTTTATCACTTCAAAAGCAATGTAGATAAATAGATAAATACATAAATAGATCCCACGTAATCATAACCATGGAACTTCTATGCCATATTATATTATAGAGATGCAGCCAAAAACTCATTATTTCCGAAGAATTGTACGTTTCAAAATTATATATATGACCGGCAAGTCCACATAGAAGGCAGTACAAGTGAAAAGTTGTGGGGAAACAAAAACCAATGCAAGTCGAGACAGGTGTGGGGGGAGGGGGGCGCCGGTGTTGCGGTTTGGGGTCTCCGTCGGTTTCAGCTCTACGCTGTCGCTTCTGCGCATGCGTGGATGCCCTGTACATGCGCCAAATTTGACCGACGCTTTCAAACTGCACAATGGTGCAGTTTGGGGTCTCCTTCGGTTTCCGCTCTATAGCCCCGTTTACACGGGCGATTTAAAACGTTTCATATGAACCCACTTGCCTAGATCGACTCACATTTGGCGTGTAAACGCGGCTCTGTGGCGTTTTAGGGCTGAATCGATTCATATGAAACGCTTCATCTATACCACCTCGCTAGGTGGTTTATTTGAAGCGATTCAGCTTGTTCCCAGGCGGCGGTAGTATAAAATAGTAGTGCGTGCCGGGAACAGGGGGAGCAGTAACTAATCGCTGGTGCCCGGCAGTGTTAGGGCCCGATTAGGCCAAAATCTAGTGAATGCGATCATATTTAACAGAATTACAGACTCAAATAATGAAATTTAATTAAATTAACCTTAAATTCCAAGCGATATTAACATAGCAGCTACATCTGCATCGAATCGACGTGTGTAAACTAAACAAATAGCAATGCTTGCCGGCTACAGGCGGAACTAAGGCTGCTTGTTCCCGGTGACAAAACACTTTCAAACTCTGTCAGTGTAAACGCGCCTCTGAAACGCTTCATATAAATCGCTTTGTCTAGAACGTTTCACAATTCTCTGTGTAAACACGGCTTATGCTGTCAAATTCAACCGGGCCTTTCAAACTGCACTTTTTGTATATATATATATATTTTTGTTACTATCCCAGGCTTTTCAATTCATTGTCTCGGATGTCCGAGGCTTTGAAGAACTCATGTATCACTTTAGATTTCGGGCGACATCTAACAATAAATGATTTTAATTATTTTTGTATCCCTGAGCGGGGCGGGGGGGTAATTCTAGTTTATTTTTGTTCCTATCTTGGGAGGGGGAGGGGATTATTTTAATAAAAAGAAGTCCCCCCTCCCCGAGATATATGAAACAATAATTAAAAGAATGTAAAAGCCCCCCACCCCCAAAAATAAAACCAACAACCAAGCCAGCCGCTGTGTGAACAGAGGTGGGAAATACCCCCCCCCCAAAAAAAAAACAAGCCATGAATAGATAAATAAAAGTACGCCTCCTTCAGCGATACAAAAATAATCACCCCCCCCCCCCTCTCACATACAAAAAGAATTACTAAAATAATCCCCTCCCCCTCCCGAGATAGGAACAAAAATTACCCTCTCCTGAGATAGGAACAAAAATAAACAAGAATTAACCCCCCTCCCCACCCCAGGGCAGCAGTCACTACAAAAAATTATTAACAAGAATCCCCTCGCTCCCTCCCAAGGGAATCACCTCCTCCAACAAAATTACACCCCCCTCGCCCCCCTCTCAGAGATACAAAAA